>JAQMYL010000005.1:18415650-18428608 GCA_030014365.1 Clarias pachynema | reverse complement strand
ATCTGTAAAGTTATTTGGATTTTTACAACATTATTGTTGAAATACACAGTCCTGAAAAAGGGGCGTTTCTTTTTTTGTTGAGTATATGTGGTGATGAGACTCTTACTGTAGCTGTAATAAAACATTTAAATGGTGCAAATGTTTACTGAAGGTCGTATGTTTATAAATGATAACCCTGGTGCCTCAGAGCCCACTGAGATCTTTCCTCTGAACACTCAGCGAATGGAACGCCTGATCCTTGAATAACTTGTCGCCAACTTGTGGAAGAGATATACCTGTCTGTAGGAACTACACACACAATCATGCACCGCTTGCACATTACAGGAACTCAGCTGGGAGTTACTACCACATGCTTTTACAGCCATTTCCACATGAATAGATTAAAGGAGTTCCTGGGAGGCCAACGTTCCAGACATGAAGCAGGCAGTCCGATAGTTAGTTAATTCAGTGATAGAAGTGGCTGAATCAAATTTTGTAACTGATACAGTCTAGCACATATGACTAGTAAACACACTAGATATACAAATTACATGAATATACCGGATATGTTTTATTGTTTGAATTTAAGAAAGTGCCAAGAGTGTGCACAGATTCATCATGAATACTGTTCATTGTTTTGATTTAACACTTTTCCTAGTCACTGCATAATTCCATATGTGTTATTTCATAGTGTAAATGGCTCTGAAAATAGAAACAAAAAATGAAATTGAAGGGTGGCTCACAGTGTAGCATTTCCATCTCCCAGTATCCCCTGTTCAGTCTTGAGCTCGGGGTACTGTCTGTGTGGGTTTTGCATGTTCTCCCCATGATTGTTTGGGGTCTGTCCACATACGTAATGGCTAATGCCCTACAGTAACTGACATCATATCCAGGTAAAGTTCTCCCACTTTGCCTCCAGTGCTCCTTGATTTGGTGCCAGATCCATCCCAAACCTGACTGTGTAAAATAGTTACTGAAAATAATGCAAGATTTTAACTTGAAGTCTCCTTAAAGTGAAGAAGTCTTCACCAAGTGAATTTTCAGAAACTTTGTCAGCTAATTCATATTTTGGCAGCATGCACACCTGTTTATTCAGGTTGGTGGCACTGGAGTCCCTATTTCATGTGTTATGCATCTCACTCTTCATTTTTCTTTCACCCTGGTGTTGTCATAATGTATCTTTTTCTCCTTCTCCAGGATCCAGCTGGTGTTTTGAATGAGGTGGGATTACTTGCTGGCCTCAGAACACTTTCAGCCTGGTGAGGTGCAAAATTACGCATGTCTTTGACAACATCCCTTCTCCCCCCCTCCCCCTCTGGTGACAGACAGGAAATGACAACATCAGCATGGTGGGAATTTCAGCAGTTTCATGAAAATCCATATGCTCACAATCAATAATTTATATTATTGCTGTCTAAAGCTCTGTTTTCCAGATGCTGCAAGTGGAAATAGTACTTGACTACTAGGGTTAATAAATTTACAAGACGAAATGTTTATAGGGATGCATACATCTGTGTTCTGCATGAATGGGTGCATTTTGTAATATTTTGTGTTTTTTTCCCCTATATTACACATAAAGGTGTGATGAAGCATCTGATGGAGCAGTTTAATCAAATAATCTTCTAAGCTCCGAATATTATCCAGTCTACTAAACGTAAAATGAATAAATCAATGGACAGTGCACAACTTTGTAAATCAAGCAGATCATTCTCCTTCAGCTGTAACCTTTCTTTGACGTCTTCAGCAGTAGGTTACAAGGTGAGCCGCTTGGGTGGGCCAGGTGTGATTTGCATTTCATTAAAGATGCATGCATATGCAAAGAAGCATTTATACAATGTTGATTACTTCCTATGCATTCACAAGGCAGCAGTCATACATGCCTGACAGGTACTACTGCAGTAAAATTCCCCACAGAAAGGTCAGAACTCAAGTTCATTAACACAAGAGCAACCTTTGCTACAGACAACTTCTGTTCTGTCAAGGGTTGCTAATAATATCAAGGCACACCACTGTGTTCTCTTTAGATTTTTCTCAGAACTGCCATAACGACTCTTAGGGAGTTTTTTGGTAACACTAGGTCTTGTAAAAATATCGATTCCACAGACATCACTTCTGTTGACTAAAAATCACTTTTCCCCACCAAAATATCCTGCTTGTTTGTAGAAGTTTCAAAGCATCATTATTGTAGATCTTGCTGCAATTGTAAGCCATGATGCACTTCAGTATTTATGAAAGTAACATTTACAGTACAAAAAATGTGAAAAAAAAACATCATAGGGATTATGCTACAATACTCAGAAGATGCACAATTACTTTGTCTACAAGAGACGTACTGTAAGATACTCCTTGTGTGGGTGAAATTTGAGAAAGCGTTTGGTATGCCCGGTTATGTGTGATATGTCCTATTCTCCTGTCAGGATTTCTAAACTCTTTTATAACTTTATGGGACTACAGACGTACAGTATATACAGTTGATTAATGGCTGATTGGACATTATATGGCACATCTCTGCACTACCATAAGGCACTGTTCACAACTACCAACGTGAAGATAAAACTTTAGTAAAACTAAAAAAGTTTCTGCACAAGTTTGGATTTATTTTCCTGCATTCTAGAACAATGCTGGAACAAGATTTCAAAACTACGAAATAACAAATATGGCATTAACTAATTAAGTAACAACATCAATGTGGTGTTATTGTAAGACACAAAGGTCAGCTGTTCTGTAATAAGACTTGTGACAACAGTATTGTCAAGTGCATTTGCAAAATCAATCAAGCACCATGATGAAACTGGCTCTCATGAAGACCATCAAAGGAAAGCAAGACCAAAACCTACCTCTGCTGCAGAGGAGAGGTTCGTTTAGAATCTTGGAACCTCTGTATTCCAACTAGGGACCATGAAGGCCAACAATGACCACTGTGTTTATTCCCGTTTGTCTGACCATGGTAGGACCTCGGGTCAACATTCACACATGCATTCACACACTACGGGAAATTTGTGAATGCCACTTAACCTAATCTTCATGTCTTTGGGCTGTGGAAGGTAACCGGAGAACCTGGAGGAAACTCACCAAGCATACGGTGAACATGCAAACTCTATGCACAACGTGGGACGTGGGAATCAAACCCAGGTTCAAGGCGCCTGTGCCATGTGTACCACCAATCCATTGTATATACTGTATATATTGTGTATATGAAAGTACTAAAATGTTTCTCTGCTCCCTTATTTTTCTGCCTGTCTGTGGATTGGTTATCTTCTTGTACTTGTTTACAGTCAGCGGTATATCAACCACAACCTTCCTATAGCTGATGTATACTGCTCATTTCAGTCTGTCAAATATTTATGAGTGAGCAATTACCTGCAAAATGCACATGCCTGGACTTTAATGTTCAAAAGCTTTACTAAGGTATGTGTAAAACAGCTTCATCAAGGCCATCGTTATGAATAGCTTGTCATATAAGCCTTCCTTATAGTACACACATAATAAACCTTACTCAAATGATTTTTTTTTATTGCTGTGGTAATGATGGAAATACCTCCACCTCCTTTTGTGACTCGTAAAACCCATCAGTTTTCCTATTTATTATTTATATCAATGTTAAAGATTCTGACAAAGTGTAATGGATGTCCTCTGGCTTGTTTATCATATTTAGCTCTATGTGGGAGTATTGGCTGCACTGATGACTTCACACCTGACCTAGCTGTGTTTTCATCTTGTGAATATTCTCAGTATAGTGGGATTGAACTCAGGTCACCAGGCTGTAATGCAGTCAGGGTAATGAACCTGATGACAGGCCAACAGCCAGACCTGAAAGCTCATGCATGGAAAAAAAGCATGGCAGTATCTCCCAGCAAGCCAGGTCATTTGTACTAGTTAATCCTTACATTTATGGCTGCAAATACAATATTAGGAGCCATGCCTGAAAGGCTCTCAGTTCGTTTCCAGCTTCGGCAAAATATTGATTATAGCAGAGGGGTAGCATAAGAAGGACCACACCTTTGGTGAAATTTAGACACCGGGTTATCTGCAAACACATGACCGTGGACATCTTCGTCATAGCTCATATCGATAGTAATTTTCCTTTATGGAAAATCAAGGGCATGTCCACCTCCATTGGATTCAGTGACAGATGAGCATGTAGTGGTCCTCTTGCTCTTGGGAACAGTGATGTGAGATCCATGGTACTTTAAATACATGACAGTCTTTTATGATATGGATATTTTCCTTTTTTTCAAAAGTTTTAACTATTTACAAAACTTTTATTTAAGACATTAAAAGAAGCTTGGGGTAAACATTAGGAATTTGAGCTAAGCTTTAGTAATACAAGAATGTCCCTGAAAGTGTGTGTGCGTGTGTGTGTGTGTGTGTGTGCGTGTGTGTGTGTGACTGTCGGTTGATGTTGTTCACAAAAACACAACATACATTTGAAGAAAGGCTACATCACTTTGATCTCATGATTGCAATACGTTTATGGCTATTGTTAGAAGGTGAAACTCTGCCTCAGCATTAAGTCCCTTGCAGTGTAAAGAAAAACACTGGATTAGTCAAGCACTGTAGGGCTCCACACCTGCACACCACACATACCCTTATACATATCTCTTATTGTTTTGTTATCTATTTAAGGTTACTACTGGGGTAGAAGATTGTACACTTAAACCAAATACTACCTTAGCGCTTCTTGTTTAAAAGTACAGAATGGAAATTCAGAGTTGATAGAAAAATACATGGATATGCACAAATACATCTATACTATGAGGGGTGTTCAAGTCAAACCGGGACTGAATTAAGGCATAAAATCGCTTGACATTTACAGACTACTTTAAGCACGGTAAAGGCCGTACGTCTGTGAATGATGATCCCATGTCGAATTGGCTCAGAGTCCACCAAAGTCGAACATTCAGTGAGTGGAACGCCTGATCTTTTTAAAAATGATCAGATAACTTTTCGTCAACTTGTGGAAAAGACTAATCTGTCTATATTTTCATGAAAACCTGTAACCAGCTATAGTATAGCTGTATTTGAACATTAGAGGAATTCAGCTGGGAGTTGTTGTCACATCCTGCATAAATGTCCTGACCTAACTCCAAGCAATTTCCACATGTTTGGGACATTAAAGTATTTCCTGGAAGGCAAGTGCTTCAGACATGAAGCAGGTTCTGGGGTACTGAAAAAACTTTCTACCTTGATGGTATCTAAGCACTAATTAAACACTGAGATAAGTGCATTGGTGTATCAGGGGATTATATAGAAAAATTTAAATAGTTTTTACTCTCATTAATATTCGGTTATTCTTCACAGTCAAAAGTCCCAGTTTGACCTGAACCCCCGCTCGTACTATGAAAAGTGCACGGTGAATCAATGTTATTATAGTTCTTTTTGATATGGGACTGTGTAAGTAACACCTTTCCCATATGCTAATAACGGAGCCTTTTAATTAATCCGCTATTACACTAGTCACATATACATAAATTACCTGGTTGACATGTCAGCAAGATTAATGGACGAGGCAGCAGATGCACTATTTATGTAAATTGCAGAATTACTCTTTGTAAACTACAGACCTCTCTAATGGATTTGTTCACCTCTCTGCAGAAAGCTACAGCAACCCAAGAACAAAGATCAAATCGACTTGAGGGTTATTATGCATCAGGCTCCGGACCTTGCCATCTTTAGCCTTGCAGTATGCCCAGGTCATAAATTAGGGGGACAGGTATGGGCCAGTGTGTTACTTGGCTTCCAGTCATTCCTGTTTCCAAATACAGTGTCATTGGGTGCACTTTAAAAGAGCATTTAATATAAATGATCTCGGACTGATTGTGATGGATAGGCTAGGCAGAGACACTTTGGCTTCAAGGGCACATAGGGAATAAGCCATCATTCTTGCCTGCAGCATCAAATGAGGCTGGTGTCACCTGTGCCTATGAAAACTCCTCCGCATCATCTAACACTAACTAATGTGACCAAACCTGAGAACACAATTAGAATTAAAGCATTAATATACAATAGGTCAATAAGTTTGGTTGTACTTGTGCACACATGTATTTTTTAATGAAATTAAAAATGACACCTCAAGACAGTCTTTTACTTTAACTTTGGGCTCACTTTGTCCTGACCGTGGTATCCCTGAAGTCTGGGATTTCTCCTAGCTTTTTGGCTTCAGTGTGCTGAATTTCAATAAACACTCCAAAGTGACCTGGCAGGACAAACCTGCACTCAGCATAATAAGTCCATGTTAGGATTAATGAGCTACCCACAGCATTATTTGTTATGTTATATATCTTATTGATTGTGTTGTCTTTGATCCTTGCATGGACTTGCTCACTCTCTGGGTCTGTGCCTTCGCCGGAGACACAGAAGGTTGAGTAGTTATCACATGTAGACCATAGACCAGTCTGGCCTCCAGGGTACATGTATCACACATTTATTGGCCATTACATTAAGGCTGTTTTTCAAGGAGCAATGAAAGAGGAGAGCATGTATGATTAATTGTGCTTTTTTCCCATGCTCCTTCTTGTTTCAACTTATTAAATGACATTTGAAAGCCAGTGTTGCTTTGTTGTATGGTTCGGTATGAGGGTAAATATGTTGGTGGTCTTAAAAGTCAAGCAGAAATTCATTTAAAAGCAAAGGGAGTGAGAGGCAGAGAGGATATAAAGACAAAAAAAAATTTGATAGATTCCAGCAGCGGTCTTCTGCTGGATAGAGAATGTAATCCGCTGACTGCACATGGCTTACTTTAGTGTCTTGGTCAGTGCAATTGGAAGCGACATAGCCTAAACAGGAACTGTCAAACAATTAAAGACTGTAAACAACCCAGATGAGCGCTTGATGAATTCAGCAGTCTAAATCAGTTTGGCAAAGGAAAATGAGCATTTGAGATGTGGGTCTGTGCACTTCTCAGCAAATTAGCAACACAATTTTTTTTCTCCTTATGGCTATGCCGAAATACTAGCTTAAAAGCAGTCTCTTAAAAAAAAAAAAAGTGAGAATTATAAGTAATTTTAATGTTGGTGCTTAAATCTGGATACTGGGGAATCCAAGCCAACATAAACAGTCAAACAAATGAAAGCAATCTAATAAATATATAGGCAGGGTACACCCTGGACAGGGTGCCACTCCATCACAAGGCACACCCTCACATACACAAACAATGGGCAATTTGGAAATGACAATTAATTTAATCTTCATGTCTTCAGACTGTGGGAGGAAAACAGAGTATCTGGAGGAAATCTTCTAAGCCTGGGAGAGCATGCAAACTCCACGCACATAGACCCGAGAAACAAACCCCAACCCTGGATAGGCGAGGCCACAGTGCCAACAATATATATTATATATTACCAAAACCAATTATATATTACCTGCCCAACCAAAAAAATAAATAAATAAATCACACTTTCATTAGATCACTCTTTGCTTCAATTACAGCCATGGCATTGCTTCAATAAACTTGTGCAATGTCTCAAAATTTATTTTGCATTAAAATCTTGTATTAATTTTGTATTGAAATCAGACCACTAAACAGACCATACTACACAGCCTTAATGTCTGTTCCACAAGGGAAGAAAAAATCCACTGATGGAAAAACCTGGTCATTCAACACATTCAGGGGTAGGGGGTCAGGGGTAGCTTAGTGCTTAAGGCATTGATATATGGTTGCGAAGGTCCTAGGTTCAAACCCCACCACCAAGTTGGGCCCTTGTGCGAGGCCCTTTTGCCCTCAACTGCTCAGATGTATAATGAGATAGAGCTTATAATGAGATTAAGCGCTTTAGATTAGGACATGTACCAAATGCTGAAATGTCAATGACATTCAGGTAGTCAGCTGACCTCATTTTTGGGGCATATACCGTGGCTAAACCTAGACCTGACCACCAGAAGCAATCCCAGATCATCACTGCCCACACCGGCTTGTTCAGTAGGCACCGGACATGATGGGTGCATCACTTCATCCGCCTCTCTTCTTACCCTGATCCACCCATCACTTTGCAATAGGATAAATTTGGACTTGACCACACGACCTTTTCCAAAGCTCCACATTCTATTCTTTATGCTCCCTATTACAGCTACACAGCTATTTAGTCCCAATGTTCTTACTTTCACTCATTCAGAATGTTTTTCTGTTGGTGTATGCATGTATAATATTGTGTAAAAGTCTTAAGCCACCCCTTATTTCTTTACACTTTGCTTCTTGATCTTTAAATGTAGTCTTGAAAAAGTCTGGCACTCAATTTTTGCAAGCTTCAAAGGAATGTTTTTTGTTAAGCCACAGTGAACTATGGTATGAATCATTCAAGCATTTAAAAAAAAGAAAAACATCTAAATGAAGTCATAAACCAGTGAGAAACAGGTGCAGATGATGACATATGATCAGGCCTATGATTAGTATACTAGTGATGCTAATTGCGGGGTGGTTGGAACAGACGAGAGGGGAAATGAGGTTGCTGCTGAAAAAAAAAGGTAGCTTTAGGCACTTTGCGGGCTATTGCAGTAAAAAAATAAATTCCATTTCTTTAATTTCTTTTACGCAGTTGAATTTAATTATAAATCAATCTATTTAATTTATTTCCAGATCAATTTGAGAATAGAAAAATCTAAAATAGGAAGAATAAAATATTATATTAAATAAGCATTATATTGCTTTTATCTTAACTTATCTTAAGCGTCACTGTATTTTTTTTTCAAACATGATTCATCATAGACTCCCCATAAACCCAGTGTAAATATAACCAGACTGTGCAGATAATACAGTAGGATTCTAAAACCTCTATTCCTTGTTCCTGATAGTCTTTATAAAATAAAGCTGTTGCAAAATAGAAAATCAGTCCTAAACCCAGCCAAATGACTTTCTGCAAATAAAGCAAAACAAAATTTCCTCTAACGCCTGAAACATCCACTGACAGCAGCCACAATAAAGGCAATATGGTATAACCCTCAGACCCTGGCCACCCTGTTCATAAAATACTAACCACCAGAACTAAAAAACACCAGCTGGAAACAATGTAGAATCTATTGCTTAAGGGAAACTACTGAATCTTTGGAGAAATTCTTTTTCAGCAGCTGAAACTATTGCAAACCTGAAAATTAACTTATATATAGTAAGTCATATATTGGCTTACAGTTGCAGGGCACCCAGTTTGACCTTGAGCTCGGTTTATTGTATGTGTGTTTTCTTCGCACCTCACAAAAATACATTGATCAAGATAAGTTTTAACTCTACATGAATAATAAGTTATATACCGTATAGTATTTTGCAGTCACCATTGTTAGAATACTCAAATAAAATGCTTGCATCATATTGGAATCCAAGTTGTCTGTCCATGGTGTTACGGCTGTTTGATAAATATATACAGTACAATCCTTCATGAAATGTCATTGTAATTGACCTCTTTTACATTTTTGCTAGATTAAGTTGAAACATGCCTTGCACCTCCACGGTCCAGGTTCGATTCCCATCTCTGTGTGCATGGAATTTGCATGCTCTCCCCGTGCTTGGTGGGTTTCCTCTGGATACTCTGGTTTCCTCCCACAGTCCAAAGACCTGCAGATTAGGCTATTTGGTGTTCCCAAATTGCCTGTAGAGTGTGAATGAGTGTGTGAGTGACTGTGTGTGATCTGCGATGGATTGGCACCCTGTCCAGGGTGTACCCTGCCTCGTGCCCTACTGTAAGTCTCCTGGGATATGCTCCAAGTCCCCCGTGACCCTGAATACAAGATAAAGCGGTATAGATGATGAGTGAGTGAGTGAGTGGGTGGGTAAGTTGAAACATAAATGAAAATGTAAAATTCTGCAACCAGCCTGAAAAATCTGGAAGAGTCAATCAGTTTAAAAAAACATCTCATAACAGCATGGATATGTCACATGTCATCACAAGTAAAACACAGGCACAAAAACAAGTCCGTTTTGATATGCTAGTAAGATTTGCTGACTCTACAGAGCTGGCAAATAAAATTCAGGACTGAGAGATGAATCTACTGTTATGTAAGGAGAAACACATGTATTTAACAATAATATGAAGCTTTTGTCATGCTTTTTTCAGTCAACTTGTCTTTGCCAAGGATATTTTTGGTTAAACTATACAATGTTAGGAATGACTAAAGGTTTATATAACTATTCCGAGGTATTTAGGTCTAAAACTTACTTCTTAACTAAATTGACTCTCTTAATTAAAAATAAAATTTGTCTAAATTTTTCCTTCACTTAGTACATCAGTCTTACATCAATAGAGAATTAGTACACCAAGTGCCACTGCTGTTTTGGCATACTGTCACTACAGCATGATGGACAGCAGTAACCAAACTCGAGGTCACTGCACTACATCAAAAACAAGGCTTGATAATGGTTTAACAAGACAGCTTTAGAGCCATTAATGTAGCAACTTTAACGGTTTATTGTTTATGGTCCTCTGTTTGTCTAAATGTGATTATAAGACTATGCACAAATATATCTAATTTGTTGATTTACTCATTAGATTAGCTAAATACTAAATACAGACTGTAATCTGATCTCACAAATGCATATTTAATGTTATATTCAATAGGTGCTAAAGTAAGTGAATTTTATTCCACTACCTTCCAAATTTGTCTTTAAGCTCTCCATGATAGTTTTTACAGCTTATCTGTTTTGGGACCTGCATATGTTTTTAAATGTGTAGTTGCTTGCTACCTGTAATTATCAGATCTGGTTGCAAGTGATTGGCAAAGCAGAAGTCATGGAATGTTTATAGGATATCCAGAAGTTCAGATTACATTACCTTAACCAGCAGGGATGTGTAAATACATTTTGAGGGGTGATTGCTCTAATCATGTTCATGTCTGAGTCACGCATGTACCTGACCGGGGTTAAAACCACAAATCAATTTTAAATATGTATCGTGCTTCACACTTAAAGGATTGGCTTAGTGGTTAGCACTGTGGCCTTGCATCTCCAGGGTTGCAGGCTGGATTCCTGACTCAGGTCTGGATTCCTGACTCAGGGTTTCAGGCCAAAGCCATGCAGATTAGGCTAATTGGTTTTCCACAAAAAATTGCCCCATAGTGTTTGTGTAAGTTTGTGGTGTGAGCATGTGAGTGCCCTATGATGGATTGGCACCCTGTACAGGGTGCACCCCACCAGTGTCCAAAGTTTGTGTCCAAGCCTGTATAGGTTTAGCAGTATAGAAGATGAATGAAAAAAATATTGAGCTGAACACTGATCTCTCAGTTTGGTTGTAAATAACATGGACCTGTATGGTGATATATATAATTTTTTTTAAATAACCAGTGTATTGTATATAGCTTGAGCAATTCATTGTCCCTATTCCAAAATAATAATAATACCTGTAATAATAATAATAATAATAATAATAATAATAACCTGGTAAATGAAGGACAATTCCATTATCACTACAAACAAATTTCACATAAGTGCTCACTGGTTTATTGAATCCTAGCAGATTTCGTAAGATGAATTATTGCTCTCTCTCTCTCTCTCTTTTTTTTTTTTTTTTACATGAAACTAACTGACACTCAAACTTAGGCAGCTGTCAGCACTTTTATTTACCAGGCCTGTTGGACATCTTTGAACAGACATTTGATCTGTGGACAGCCAATTTCACTAGAACAGATATCATTAATCTCAGAAAATCATTTCTTCCTGACAAGACAGGCAGTGGATGACAAAGGCAGTAGCATACATAAGCCCCAAGACTGAATCCTGCTGTGAAGATTATCCAGAGATCATAACAGTTGCATCCTGTTAACTGAACCGGGTGTCAGACCAAGGAAGGTCTTAAAAGTAATCCAGTAATCTCTCTTGGATGGTTGGCATTTATTGCATGATTTGATCTTCATCACTCTTCATCCTCAGGCTCAACACAGAAGCACGCTTGGACTGAGTGTAAGTGGCCATGGTAAGATTTTGCTCCCTGGCTAAAGGGGCATTAATATTTCTGCTTCTTCAAAGGGTCAAGATAGAAAATACTTAGCTATGTAACAGTATTTGGTCCCCTTATGTACAGCGAAACTCTTACCAAGTTATCTTTCATACATACACAGCATATAATTGGAAAATCTGGAAAAGACAAAATTTCCAGCACATAAATACAGCCTTCTATATCCGTGTCTGATATCTAGCCAGTTACTGTACCTTTATTTGAGCATCCCCCCCACCACCACCACAACTTGAAATCAACTGGTCCAGACATTCCCTCTAGCAGTGAGGGGTTGGGATCCAAGCTTCCATTAGCCTGCTAAAATGTGGACTAGATTTGCTTGTAACATGGTTAATCCTGTCCCATGCTTCCCAAGAACACAGAGTGGCTGACAGATACAAATGATGTCTGTGGTGGTAATCTCAAGCGCCTGTAGCCTCAGGGCCAGGGGACAGTTCCTCGAGTCTAAGCAGTGCCATCCTGTGGGGCCATATTGGGGTTAGGCCTAGACAGGTTGACTGATTAACACAATGATGGACTGTCCTGTTGGCCTGCTCAGAGACCACACTGTACTGTACATGACTTTACAGGCTGTGCACAAAACTGCAGAAACAGTAATGGAGTCTGCCTAAAAACTTGGAGTCAGTGTTACTCAGAAAGTTATTCAAACCCTCTTAACCAATAACAAAACTGCTACAAAGTCTATTAGAATAGAATGCATTATAAATGATCAGTTTGAGAATCTGCTAAGTAATGTAAATAATATAAGTTTATCCCATTTATGCAATGCCAGATCAAAAAACATTTTTTTGAATGATTGTTATTGGAGACCACTTAAACATTTGGTGAAATAATTTTTTTTTAATATATATATACACATACTACCATTCAAAAGTTTGGGGTCACTTGCAAATTTCTTTGTTTTTGTTTACTGATTTATTTTCTATATTCTACAACAATACTGTTTCAAAACTATAAAATAACACATACGGAATTAAGTAATTACGTAACAACAACAAAAACAACAGTTAGTTGTTATTTTAAGACACAGAGGTCAGCCTTTCTGT
>JAQMYL010000005.1:18401764-18415550 GCA_030014365.1 Clarias pachynema | reverse complement strand
ATATATACACACACACACACACACACACAGAACCCATGCCTATGTTTAATAATGAAATTAAAAGCATTTTCACACACACAATGTGCAGCCTTAAAAAAACAAACTTTTCAGCTTAACATAAAGAATGGACTGTGGAGAATTGGAAAAGGGCTGTGTGGGAGTATATTTGTAATTAAGTTGTAATTCTCAATTCTTAAATTGTAAAAAAAAAAAAAAAAAAAAAACATGGCCTATTGGAATAATGTTTTAAAGATATATTTAAACTGGAATTACGTATTGTGGTCAGATGGAAATTTGGAAGTTTGTAGTCTTGAACATTTTTGCCAAGTTGGTTGAAAATTAAGACACCTGATACCCAGAGTAATATATGGTGATTAATGCTTTGATGGATCAGAGGATGCTCAAGGTGCTCCAGGGGTGAAGTTCCTTAAATGCCAGGACGTTTTAGCCAAAACCTTGGGTTCTCTGGAAGAAATACTGCTCAAGGTACATCTGTTTGCTGTGTAATTACTCCAATCATACATTAATTATACACAGAAACGTACAGTAAAGGAGTGGTCCATGATGGCCATACGAGTATCTTCAACCTCGTTTGACATTACAGGATCAAACTGCTGTTATTCTCTCCTGGAGATGCTTTGCCATGTATCAATTCTGAAGCCGGTTAAGCATTTTTAAAATACTTCATTTTTAGAATAAAGGTTCCAATAATGACAAGAGTATGACTATACAGTATGTTTATGCAGTAATTGCATACAAAATGTATTTTCTTTACACTTGTTTGCTCAATTTTAAATAAGAAGCCAAAATTTGTAGATATCTTTTCTGAGCAGATGGTTATGGTGATATACTGCCCACAATTAGTAAAGCACATGGATAAGTTCACCCTATTTCTGCAAAGTAAAACTGACATATTTTGTGATTATCTGCCAAATTCTGACAAGAATCTGGAGGAGGAACAGATTTGGCGGAGACTACTACGGCAGTGACACGCTTCTGTCTGTGGATTCTACAGTTTGTATATTAGTTTGTACTCCTATTTCTGTTAGGAAATTTGGTGCAGCTCCAAAAAACAGCCCAGTGCAACCAGGATGTTTGCTATTCTATCCTGCAGGACGACTGGATGAATGAGCATCTGTTTTTATGTTTCACTTAGATTTAGTGTCTTTACTCCATTATCTGTTTGACTGCACCATGCACAGAGCTAAATGCTCAATTTGAATTGACACTTTTATGGACCCATGTATCAATTTTTAAACATCAGAAATAATTAATGTCCCCCTACCCCTATTTGACGAATGTAAGATGTGACCAAAACATATTTCAACACAGTAAAGAAGTGCCTGTCTAAATCAAACAAAACATTTATAGACTTATTTAAAAGCTTGATACATTGCTGTAAGCAAAATCTGTGGGATGCAGCTGCTTCATTGCAATCTCCACTCTGCTTGCATGGCTCGGTTCCCATTTTTAGCTGATTTAGAGACAGCTTATACTTGCCAAATCCTATCCCTAATCAACTTGTAAAAGGAACCTTGCAACTGGTCTTAGATAAGCATAAAACTGAAAGTGCACCTGCTCCAGGTGATTTGACAGCTGCTGGTGTCCGGCTGTTCAGAAAAGCTCCATGTGAGCTAGGTGCTGTGTAATACAGAAAGAGAGAGGAGGAAAAATGAAGCGCCGGGAACTCCCTCTCCAATTGTTCTTGACACACGACATACAACACTTTCTATGGAACTAAGCCTACAGCCAGGCTGAGGAAGGAGGTTGGCCACCACAAGGAGTCTTTTATCTCTAGTTAATGATTGGACAAACAAGCCTAGCCTTCGAATTCCCCTTTTCTGTCGGGGCTGTTGTCCCTGGAGGTCGCAGTGCAGCTTTCTAATAAGCATCTCCTCACAAAAGCTTGGTATTTGGTTGACTAGCAGAGGCCTGCCACGTCCCAGAGAAAAGGAGCACATGGGGTACGGTGTGAGGAGGAGGGGTGGAGGGATTTAACTCTGTCAGATACCAAGAGGAACAGATGGAGCATGATAAATCCTGAAAGGGAGGCATTACCTGCCCAAGTCACCAAGCAACCACAATTATCACAGAGCTTTGGGTTCATTGTCAATCAGAGTGGCACTTAAAGGGAAGCAGCAGCTGGGGCAGATGGTGGGGATCCAACAGGGCTGGGGAACCAGGACAGGGGCCAACCCTCAGGCCCTGCTCTTTCTCTCACACTACTTAACTGCATCTACAAGTAGGGATCTGAGAGAGAGAGAGAGAGAGAGAGAGAGAAATTGACTTAGTGATTGGCTTTTGCAGTATCATTTGCTATAATTAAACGAGAGTCTTCAATGACACTTGACATATTCATAAGACTCATTTACATTCCATGTTTTTTAATCATACACGTTCACCCAAATTAAGGGTTCTCTTACTTTTGTTTGTGCAGAATTTTTTACCATGCTTCTGGTTGCCAATATGGTAATTTTGCCATCTTATTTCTAATTCATTTTTTACTGAGAAACTATCCAACTGCAACAACACAGACTACCTACTTGTGTTCTATTTCTTCTTTACTTGCCAGTTCGAGGACATGGAATTGCATGTACTGTAGGTTAAGAAATATTCAAATATTGAATTGAATGAAATTGTATGAAATATTACAAGGGGTAAAAGTTAGGGCTATGAGAGTTAATCTTTACATTATTTTCAACTTTCTTTGTTCAAACTTATTGTCACAAGATCAGGTTGTCCCAATAGCTAATTAACCTAGTGTTAGTACTGTTTGGCTCTTATTAAGATTTTATTTTTTTCCCTCTATACCTAAGACCACGCATATAAGGGTCTGGTCTGTCAAGGACAACCAACCCCTTTGCTGATTTTGGCTCCTAGTTTCTAGGCAGACTCCCTCATCTCTGTCCCTATGCCAAAGAAACACCAGTGGGCTTCACTTCTAGCCATAGCTACCATTCATCATGAAGCAGGGGGTGTCTAAGGGGCTGTGTCTCCCCTCCTCTCTTCTCTCACGGCTCGTAGAGCAGTGTAGTCCAGGCCCCTCACCTCTCCGCTACCCTCAGTGCCTCGCCACAATAGCCCAGCCTTCATTATGAAGGCATGTCTCTGGGCCACTCTCCCCACTGAGGAGCCATTCCTCCTACTTTGTTCCGCCACTCTCGGCCCTCATGTCTGGGAGCAGCTGATAGCGAGGTCAGGCCCATCAAGCCCATCCATCTGCGAGGCCGAGGGGCCCGGTGTGAACGGGGCAGAGCAGAGCCCTGCATTCAGCAACAATAGCCATTAACAATGCCAACAGAGCTCCTGCAAGGCCACAAACTGGGAGGTGTGTGGTAAGGGAAAGGGCTGTCACTGGGCAGACTTGAGGATTACACCAATCTGATAGGTTTGTGAGACCAGGCAGCGCTTGCCAGCCATGTTGCTGGGTGTTAAGTGAGGACTCAAGAGTCTCATAGGGTTATTGATTTTTCTGCTGGTGTTTACTGCCAGCAGAGTAACGTTATGCAAATGCAGAGAGCTCCAAGAGGCGATGGGTCTAAAGCACCAGTGTAGGCAGAAAGCCAAAGGAGCTTTAGAGTGTTTAAATTTTATTTGCCTATGAAAAGTCTCATTACATCTATCCCAACTCAAAGAAGGTTATCCACAATAAAAGCTGTTGAAGGCCATTTGCATTAGGATTAGGAAGGGCTGAAATCAGTACCGCCATATAACACCTGGACTGGCACACCTTGTCTAACCATGTGCAGATTTACATGCATAAAGAAATTAATTTTGATAAAACACATACTCAATCAGGTATTAACCAAAAGCAGCTGTTTTGAAACTTTAATCATAATTTGTTTGTGTCACTGATTTCCATCTAAAGAAAATCACAGCACTCCAGAGATTTTTTTCCTGGAATCACGCAGTGTCGCATGTTAGAGGTGGAGAAATGGCCGATAGTTGGATTTACCATCTAGAGGCCCACAGCAGGAAACACAAAAGAGTACACTCACACACATGCAATTTAATTGGCAGACACATAGAGACACGCTTGCATTTGCTTATGTGTTACTTTCTCTCTTTCACTCCTGAACATGGTGCAGACACACACACACACACACACACACACAAACACAAACACACACACACACACACACACGAATACCCACTGAGAGGGCTGATAATGCAGCAGACAGTTGAATAGTGGAGTCGGTTCCCCATTATGCACACAACACTCCAGTCATTTGCATATGAAAGCGACAGTGGCTGAGTGTTTAATGTGTCATTTTGAACGGATGGAGGCTGACTTCTCCCTCATAGATTTCTTGCTGCTTTCTTACCCATCTGTTATAGTTTGTCTAAAACTGGTCTTCAGTGCCTCTAACAAGTAAAGTTGTTTTAAATGCAAAATATTGCTGTTTTTTTTAAGCTTTTGATTGTTTCATTGTTTAGTATTATCCAACCAAGCAATTTCCTGCATTATAAATGCAAGCTTCTGGTAAATTTTGATTCGATGAGCATTTAATTCGTCAGATTCCCTGATCATTTGGCACACTATTCTTGTTTAACCTTAATAAACATTGCCACAATGTTGATGCATCATTTTAGATTAAATTTTAACTAATGCTAATTTGTTGTAATTGCAGATGCTCTGATAATAACACAACATTTGAGAAACTGTATTACTGCAGATGTTTTAAGAACATTTCAGAAATGTTACTTTTGTAACATTTGACCTAGTCTTCTTAGAATCTGTCAAACATTTAACTGAATTCTGAATCATTCTAGAGCATGGTATTTTGCCAGTAATCATTTATTACAGCTGTTGTATTAGTAGCCCTTCTACAAATACATTAGCCTTATTATTACCTAGCCCTTACTAGCCTTTTTTCTAATGAAGGTAAAGACCCATTACTGTAACATTTAACTTGCATCTTTATCAAAACTCACTTTCTTCATTTCACAGCTAAATTTTAGATTTCGTTTTTATTTTAGTCATATCACAACATCTACAAATAAGCAACACCTTAATTAAAGTCAGAAATGTGATACTGAAGTGCTTGTAGAGTTGAGCTGAGAACAGCTAGAGAAGCAGTGAGTGGTGATGGAGAGGTCGTATCAGAAGAATATTGCCTGAATGGTAATTGACAGCCTAAGTGGGTCAGCAGTGAGGCCAACCCCTTTTAATTTATATTCGCAGGCACTGCATGCATATTCATGAGCTCCTGCTGTTTTGTCTATCATAGAGCATCACGCTTAATGTGTAATTGTACATGGAAACCAGAGAGCCGTCTGAGTGGTCAGACAATTCAAATGGCATTTTATTATTTCATTAATTCCAATTCGAATGTGGGAGAAAATAGGCACTTCGGGCAAATGGGAATAATGAGACTGATGTTCGGCATTAGTGAGCCTGGAACATGCACTGACCACACAATTAGGTGGCCACATCTGTGTGAGCAAATCATGTCACAGCTTTTGTAAATTTCTGAGAAAAGTGTCAGTGCTGAACAGAACCCAGTGAACTTCGATTTAAGCTTCACTTTATAATCACACCAGCCTTATTTTTTGGGAAACAAATGGTGACAAGTCTTTTTTATAGGGAATTATATAAAATATAAGTCTGGCTGAAAGGCCCTGATGTGCAATCACATCATTTAAGACATTTTTTTGGTTTTAGAGTTTATGGTAATGAGCAGCACTATAATAACACCCAAATTACTATTACCTAGTAATTAACACTGGGTAATTACTTAGTAATAAAAAGGTAATAGTTTGGTAATTTACTATGAGCTAAGAATAATTACAGTCTCTTGAAGTACTACTAGATAACTAGGCATAAATTATGAATTATCTGTATATGTGTTTCACTGTATAATACCATTTAAAGGCATAATTTTTTTCACAACAGGACAGAGTAACATGATTTTTGATCATTGTCACCTTTAACTGGTAAGGAAAGATTTTTATCATTATCAAGCGTTTACAAATTATTTAGTCAATGAATTATTTTACTAAACACTAGTCTCATTTTCTCACAAGTTGACTAATATTGCCACATACAATGTTTCATGGAGAGCTCAGAAGGGACAGTGGTGATTACAGAGTGCCTTTATCGCTGCCTACGCTAAATATTGCTTAGGAATAACTAGGTAGAAGTACAGTAGCAACCCTACTACCAGAACTACACACTGTATGGCTTAAGGTACAAGGACACCTGATTGTCACACCTGTTTTTGTGGGTCTTCATAAAAATGTCAGAAACACACAAGTAGCCTTTAAAGCTCAGAGCATTTTAGCCATTATTTGTTCTGCTTATTTTTTATTTTATTTTATTTTTTAAATTAAACATTTATAGGGCTCAGGATTGGGCAGGTTATCATGACATATACTTTTTTTTCAGCACAAAATAGACAATATAATGAATTGAATTTTAGTTCATTTTAACCAACTACTGTACCTAAACATGACTGAGCAAAAATAGGCACATAGACAAAGAAATACACATGGTCAGGTGTTTTTATTGTTGTTTTTTGTTGTCTCTATAACCAAAAAAATAATACAAATATAATAAATAAATGCAATAAAAATACTCATTTGGGAGTTTGTCATTACCATATTCCAGTAGTGGTAAATGTTACTATCTATAAAAGTAATGGTAACTTTCGTTCTACCTGACTTATCCGAAAACCCAAATACTGTACATAGTTTAAAGTCTGACGCCTCCCCATTAACACACACCGCCAAGCTTCCATGTAAGCGCTTTTTTATTGTTATTGACCTAGGCTATATTGCTGGCACGTATCTGTGCTGCTTAAGTTTTAAGGGTTTTATAACTTACTCTAGATGTATGCTGATGATTTCCCTTCACTGGAAATAAGGGGTCCAACGTTTGTTCCAATATATCAATTCCCCATTGAGCAAAGAGAGGTCCATAAAAACATAGCTTACGAATGTCATTGTGGAAGAAACTGTTTAGCCATATATCACTGCCCTCTCTCTAACCCCACTTAACACCTTTGGAATGAATTTGAACACTGACTGCATACCAGGTCTTCTCAACCAGTACTTCCAATCAAGATACCTACTGTAAAATTAAAGGACATGAATGTACACTTTATTCCCTTTTATCTTTAGATATCTGAACTTTTTCTTGAAGCTACTTATGATAAAGACTAATAGTGCTAGCTACTGAGCACCTTCTTTTCAATTAAAGTAATGAAATTGTAAATTATAGAGAAGTGCTTGAAAAAAACACGGCAGATGACCTCAGCTGTGGTTTAGAATTAGTATTTGAATTGCTGTATGCCCATTAACCTTGCTATTTCCATAAACAGTCTGTATCAGGAATAGAGGACAGTGCCAGATCTGTATATATTGCTTTTTTTGTTTTCTAAAGCAAAATTGATTTATAAAGCCACATCCTGTGCAAAAGCATCAACATTTACTTTTGTGCTGTAAATTAGCTGAAGAATAAAATAAAATAAATAATTTCCTTAATAGTTTCATTGTACCTAGCTTCTTTTCTTAAATAGCTTGGAGTTCAGCTAACTATTATATCAAGAGGATACTTTGGCCTTAGCTTAGATGTTTGACTGCTTTTAATAAAATGTGTTTCCATTTTATTTCTATAGCATTTTAACAACAAATATGGTCAGAGAACACTTAAGAAGCTGATGGGATTTGTAATTAACCAACAGCTTGAAGTTCTCCAGGAGATATTGTATAAGGTTCTGTAATTATTGCTTAGTTCATATAATGAACCATGGTATTGCTAAGTGTAATTACCATCTTTAGTGTTCATATAGTGCTATTATTTGTTCCTGCTTTGTCTTCACATGGTGCATCATTAGAAGGATTGTAAAGTGTTTATCGCTCTTTCTTTAAGTTAGATTCGCAGAATTATACCTAGGAAAAATCCTGTGGGCTGCTGTTTCACAGTAGTATAAGGACATTTCACTTTCTAGGTGTATGTCTGGTACAATGACAGACTGCTCCTGGAATACTAAAAAAATCACTGACAGGGATTGGTTTAAAAAAAAAGAAAAGAAACAGGATATATATATATTCAACATTGAACATCATGCGTTGTTATTATGTAATATGAATGGAATGCATTTGCGCATTGCCGCTAAATATTTAACTTAGAGTGACGTTGATATTTTCATTACAGTAATTTGTTTACAATGTCATTTCAAAGGCCCATGTGGCCAGAGACTTTGGTATCCGTAGGTGTAAATTGTTACATACCTTCATTATTAGAATGTAATTGTGTAATTATGTGTTATTTTGGTAACACAAACATACAGTCATTTCCATTCATTAGGCCATGTGGTTCCTCAAAACAAACAAGTTGATGTAAGCCTGTATAATGTCAAAGCTCTTTCCTAGTAAAGAGATGATTTAGTATTTGACCTCATTTTCCCTGCATTCTTCTTTTGAAGCTTTTCCTCCAAAACAGCAATCTACAATTACAGTCAAACCAGGGGATGTATTGCAAGTCACGTCAACTATAACGATGTCTTGTGTTGCAGGGAATTTCCAGACTTCACTAAATTACTGTGACACTTTCACGCATGCAGACACACTAGTGGGCTGATTATGTATTTCAAAGTGTACAGCAGGAATGTGTTGATGAATCATCTGCCACTGTCAGGTTGAAGGAACATGTGAATCCTTATAAATGCGAGCGTTTTGCATGCATTCCTCAGCAACGGATTTCTGCTAACGACTCGGCACAAGAAAGCGGGGCAAATTATTCATCATAATGATGTCCAGGTGAATCTTGTCATCAAATTAACATGGTGCGGATCGGAGGTGAGAGTGTTTGTTGATTAATTAATTAACCAGTGTTTTCTCCATGCTCAGACTCAAGACTGCAGTAATATTTCATGAGAGCTAATCGACAGAGGAGCTGAAGCTGATCTAAGCATAAACCTTGAGTTAATTAAAGCTGTTTTCCAGAATCATGCCATGTTCTCAAGGATGCAAGCAGAGGAGTTTATCTTGTCATGAGATGCCTCTGGTCAAGTTACCTACATGATGGGTTACCTAAAAATAGCAGTCAACTGAAGTGTGCATTTGATTACATTCATTTTTCACACCCTTGAATAAATAATTAAGTGATCCTCAAACTCGATGAGTGCCACTGTAGATGATTATATTAAAGAAGAAAAATTCTAATTACTTATTAAATTAATGATAAAGGTCTGGTTAAAATTCCATTGAACTCACACACACACACACACACACACACACACACACAAACACACACACGCATTCTAAATTTGTCTAAACACAAGTTAGTTAACTGTAAGATTCTGATGGCCTTAACGTTTCCTTATACATTAATCAATTTGGATTATACTACAATCATTAAAAGTAACAAATTGTATAGCCTGTGGTTCTAAAACATTTGTGTAAAGTGAAACATATTACATTTCTAGTAACACATTTATAACTGTTCTGTACAGCATAAAATCATTTGCATGGTGGATATCTGAGCTCTGGTTACTCAAAGTACCAAGAAAGTACTGTAGGAGGATTTCTGAAGGTGGTTTAAACCTTTTATTAATGGTCTATTGTCTAAATATGAAATAACATATTATAAATAATGTATATAAAATTTTTTGTGGGCTTGCAGAGATCACATAGATTGCTCACTAAGCACTTCAAACTTCAAACTACAAAAAAAAAAAAAGCGCTGGATTTTCTGCCCCATTTTTATCTCTTTCTACCACTGTCTCGTGTTATTAAATCTATATATTAGTCACATAGCCTGGCTGCTCAAGCTGGGACTCGCTCTCAATATTAATGTCCTTAATTTAATCTGTTCTGAGATCTTCTACATCAGAGACTGTCAAAACAAAAGAATAAATAATGAAAACTATAGCAACTAATTTAAGGAATCCAAAAAAGGGGGTTGCAGTGAGAATATTACCAATTATAATTAGATTTGCCTTGGGTAATGCTGTCTGTAACTTCATCAAAAAAAAACAAAAAGTGTCACATACTCTCCTCATCGAGCAGATCTGCTAATATTCATTTAACCCAGAGTTAATTGAAATAACATAATATTCCTGAAGGAAGAAAGCACTAGACAGATTAAGAGCTACGGCTAGACGAGGATGGAAGCTTTCCCCGTGTCCGTTCCAAGACTGCTGTAGTCTAAGGTCAGGTGATTATGTTTAAATAAATGTAAAGTTTGAACACAAGATGCAGGATGTAAACAGCAGGGCCTCTTGCAGTGTAGAGTAACTCGCATTCTCAGCATGCCACCGAAATTGCTGTGTAATATATGTAGAGTTACGGTTTCACTTCCCTGCCTCCAACTGCTTTCCATTTCTTGCTTC
Organism: Clarias pachynema; assembly: GCA_030014365.1. NCBI lineage: Eukaryota > Metazoa > Chordata > Actinopteri > Siluriformes > Clariidae > Clarias > Clarias pachynema. Next base: position 18,405,213 of record JAQMYL010000005.1, on the reverse strand, counting down.
CTGTCTCTCACACTCTCTGCGTTGTCTTTGTTATTGCTTGCTCAGTGGTTCTGCCATGCAGCCTGGTTCACCGCACTGGCACATGCGTTTTGAAGCCGTTTGAGAGAGGGCCAGGCACGGCTGGTGGGGCAGATGAATGCAGTGTGTCCAGGGCCTCAGATGTTCTTGTAAGACCCAAGGGATTTCTGGGAAATGAGATCGCTATCAGTCCATGACTCTGCAGATGCTCCTCGCTTTCACCACCCTGCATACAAGATCACTGTCAATGTCATCCATAAACATTACTATTATAGATTAACAGAATAATTCATCTTATTGCTTATTATTTACGATTCCAATGATAGCTTATTTCTAATTTGAAAGTGCTGCTTTATGACAGTTAGGTGCAAAAATGTTACAGTAGCTATGATTTTTTAAAACTAAGGTAAATAAGGGTTATTTATATAGTATATCCAGGAGATAAATCACACAACTGCATCCTCATTTCACTAGAAATTAATTTTTTCAAATGAATAGACTGTATTCTTTTATGAAGTTTGAAAAATGCGATCATCTGGGGAAGTCTGACTCCATAAAACGGTGATATGGATGACATAAAGCATGCTTGATCTTCTGTGTGAGGTCATGCTCAAACACTTATAGACTCTATAGCTGACAATTGATGGCTGGTGTCTTCTCCCTGCAACATCACTGCACTTCCATTTTAATCCGAAATGCAATTTTACCCCAGTGCCAGAGGCTATTCTTCCTTTTCGAAATATCTAATTACTGTGTAATTTGCTGCCATTTCGATATGAAAGCCAAAAATGATGATGCTTAAGAGTAATGGGACATTAATTCTGAATCACTCTGAATAGACGTTTCTGGTGCATCTCTTCGTGATAAGCCCTGTGATGGAAGACATTATGCAGTTCTAATCCAGATCTGCTTATTACTGTAATTTGTATGGGCAGCCTGTGTCACATATTTTGTCTCTGCTTCTCTCATTAGCATTTCCGTCATGATTTGTCAGCAGTCTAAATCTTATACTTTTCCCCCTTCTAAATGACTTAGCAACAGAAAGGTCCTACATGTACACAGATGTGAATAAAGGTAGATGTACTGTATGTATGTATGCACAGATGGTATCCAAAAGTCATAAAAACTTTATGAGTCTCTAGACCTGTGAATGCATAAAGAGTACATTGAACTCTGGGATATGTGCAAACACAGCTTACCCTCTTGGAAAGCTGGCATTAAACCAGAATAGAATTAGATTAACATTAGCAGAGAGGGCATTTTTAGGGAAACAAAAACAACAAAGATATATAATCAGTAAAACAAGTCAAGAAACAGACATGCACAAACCTGCTGTCCAGGTGTTTATCACATTTTACTTGGATACAACTGGCAACAGATATTATGGGAATAAAATATTTTATCAAATTTTGGCTAAAGAAAGGGTAACTTGTGGATGGAGCAAATTAAATTAGAAGCCCCGAGTCCAAAGTATGTTTTCAAATGCTGTCATGTGTGCCCAATTTAAAAGATTTGGCTCAGTTATATTAAGTAGCTCCCAAGTGGTACAAGCAGGTGGTCCAGAACTGAATTGTGCATTTGCATTTGTAGCCCCAAACTGTTCTCTCTTATTTACTTGGACCCTTTACTGCATAGTCACATGTTAGACAGATCTCCATAATTTCAATTACATATTGGTTAAAACAAAATGATGTTTAACTGCAATTAGAGTAGAGACTGATCTATGAATTACAGTACAGTAATGTACATGTAAAATAGTTATTTTCATAAATATTTGGGCAACGACACAGTTTTTTGTTTGTTTATTCATTTATTTATATTTTATTTTGTAATTTTGCTTCCACAATGGATTTACAATGAAGTAATCTCAAGGAATGAACAGTTCTATTCAAATGGTTTAACAAAAATATTACATGACCATTTAAAAATTACAGCCACTTTTATATACAGTGTATCCTGCACTTTATAGTAATTGAACAATTGACTGACAAGCAATTTCATAGCCAAGTGTGACCTATTTCCACATTATTTTATGGCAGATTTAGAAGTATAGGTGCTGAATTTGCATTTGGTAGCTGTTCATGAGAACTGCCAATATGTAGTCCAACAGGGTGTGAAACAAAGCCATCATTATGCTGAAAAAGCAACTCAGACCTATCAGAAAAAGACAGCGGAAACTTTGGGAATGGTGAAATCAACAACCTGGTACATTAAAAAAAAAAAAAAAAAGAAAGAAAGCTCTGGAAACACCAAGAAAGGCTAGACAACCATGTGAGAGAACTAAAGAGGGGTGATCTCAGAATTCCCCGGCAGTTACCTAGTCTACAATAAAGAGCTGGCTTAATGGATATGCATATAGTGAATTTATCTTAAGATGCAATCCAGTGGTAATACTCAAGAATACAAAGGCCAGATTCGACTTTGATGAAAGTATGGGGGGAAAAAACTACGCAGAAGTAATCTGGTGGATCTGTCAAACATGGTGGAGTCAGTGTTATGGGATGGACGTCAATGGAACTGGGTCACTGGTGTTTATTGATAAATAGATGTGGCCACGGCCACAAGAGTTTCATGTCAGTCAGGCTGATAGATGTAACTGCAGTATAACCCTGGAAATAATCTTAACTGGAACTCAGGAGTATCAACAATAATCCTTTTGTAATAATCAATGTTTGTAATTATGTAGTTACTGTACGTTTGAACCTGTAAAATGGCTGTGAGTCCTGAACGGTTAATGCAGTATTTTGAAACCCCAGGAGTTCAAGCTGAAATTTACATGCATTTCAATTATCTTGCTTAATTTTCAAATCCATTGTAGTGACGTACAGAGGCAAAATAACAAAAACGTGTTTTGTTGTCCAAAGACCCAACAACTTTATGCATCTCCAAAACAATAAATAAATGCTGAACGAATTCCCTGACACATCTTCAAGTTGAAATGGTGCTTTGTTGTGGAATCTTTAATCCCAAATTGAGCATACAATTAAAGTATTTTACAATAGATATGCTAATCGGTGAAATACAACACTTGCCTTGCCATGCTGTATTTTCATCAAGTGAAATTATAATTGTAAACAGATTTTAAAAATTAACCAGAGGTCAAACCAAGGGCAGCTGTGTGAAATATTTAGTCAAAAATGCTTCCTGACAGTTTGTTTTGTAAATGATGCTACTTAAGTCTTCAGGAACTCATTTACATCACTATTGATGAGTTTTGCCATCTGTCCAACTGTCTGCATTTGTATCCAAGTGTACGTCCAAGATTCGCAAGAATTGGGTGGTGGAATTAGAATTAGGATTATATTTAGTTAAGTGGTCAAGATCAGATGTCTGGGGAAAAAAATATTATATATATACTAGAGATGTTCCGATACCATTTTTCCCCTCCCGATACCGATTCCGATACTTGGGCTCAGGGTATCGGCCGATAC
>JAQMYL010000005.1:18377014-18401664 GCA_030014365.1 Clarias pachynema | reverse complement strand
GCCGATTCCGATGCCAGCTTTTTTTGTGGTATCGGCAGCATTTCCGATACCAGTATCGGAATCGGAACAACCCTAATATATACACACACTTCAGGAAAAAAGAAGAAATATTTTAATACAAAATTTGTTGCTATATATTATATATTGCTATATATGATATTATGATAATATGATCATATTATTAATATTACATTAATATAATATACATCATACTGTTTTTGATTTCCATTTTATTGGCTGACTCAGTGTATATTTATTTATTTATTTATTTATTTTTCTGCATCCCACGTGTTTGTATTGCTTGCATACAAATTAACAAGATAGAGTAGACTTCTTGGTGGCAACATAACCAGCATCAATTTTGTTTGTTTTTTAATAATAATAATAATAATAATAATAATAATAATAATAATAATTAGTGCATGATCTCACCTGGAAATTTGTAGCATTAATAATACTAGTGGTGTTCAAGTTAAATTGGGACTGGTGATGAAATCTTTCATGAATTAAGGCATAAGACTGATTGACATTTACAGCAGACATCAAGCACAGTATTACCATGAGACTTTACGTAGCTGCAGTAAAACATTTGAATTGTACAAATGTTTTCAAGAAGGCTGCACATCCCAGCCAAGGAGACTCAGAAACCATTGCAGTTATTCATGTAAACATTCTGTGAGTGAAATGACTGATATTTTAAAATAGACTCAACTGTATTCATTTTGCTGATACATTTGATCTCATGCAACAATTGAGCTAGTCAGATCAGAGGGTCAAGGGCCCATCACTGACATATTCGGGATACAAAAGTTTAAAACATTATATATCTACATTGGATATTTGATCAGATACAGTATCAGTCAAAAGTTAGGACACACCAGCAAAAATTTTTTTTACCCGAGTTTAATACTACATTCTAGAAAAATACTGGATTAAAATTAAGTAACATATATTGCATTACGTAATTAACTAACCACAACAATCCACAGTAATTTTAACAACTTATTTTACCAACTTGTTATTTTAAGTCATGAAGGTCAGCTGTTCTGAAATAGTTCTTACGAGATCAGTATTGTCAAGTGCATTTGCAAAACCCATCAAGCACGATGATGAAACAGGTCTCATGAAGACCATCCCAGGAAACCAAGACCAAAACGTACCTCTGCTGCAGAGGAGAAGTTCACTTAGAGTTACCAGCCTCAAAAATCACCAATTAACAAACAGCACCTCAGAGTAGATACATTATAAAGGCTTTGCAGAGCATAAGTAGCAGAAACATTTAAAAGCATATTAAGCATATATTAAATTAATACTTAGTATAAATACTTACACTAGTATACACTATATACTATATAAATGATATACCAATTATGTAATAGACTTTGCAGTGAGGTAAATGCTCCCTTCCTGTGACTTATGACAGACTCATGAGTATCTGGCCGTTCCAGGACAAAACTCTGAATGGGTCTATACTCAGTGGAGTTCACGTAACCCCACACCACATACATATACCTGCTGACAGTCAGGAATTTGGACCCTGTGAACCTATCCAGGGGAAGGGATAACCAAAGGGGGGAGGAAGCTAGTGGGAACAAGCTTTGTAGATCACCATGACCTGTACTGACACCTCTGTCATCACCCGTCCTCTCTGAAAATGTGAAAGGGGAAGAAACCGCATGCAGGGAGGGGGGTTGTGTCTGCAGCAGTGACATAGAGAGTGAGGCTGTTCAAGGCTTCTCAGCAGGTGGCAAAGGGAAGTTTAAGTGGAAGAAAAGTGGTGTGGGCAAGGCTTTTATGCCTGCCTGTGTCAAGGTCTGTCAGCTTCACGGGCATCAAGCCTTCCCACCTACTTGACAAGAAGGAAGTTGTGGCAGTCTTCTGTAGAGGGAAAGATTTGATAAGGTGATTGAACAACTCAGTTGTTCAGTTTTCATTATTTACATGCAGACATTCTGTTTGTTAAATCTATTCTATACTTCTTGCTTACAGGATTATGCTCTGTAATTAGTCAGTAGATTGGGTAAATAAATAATAAGAGTCTTAGACTTTTATAAATAATGGAGTTGATTAAAAGTAGTGCAACTGCAGTATTAATTCATGTGAATAAAAGTATAAATAGTCATAAAAATGACTCATGTAACACATGAATGACTTGAGTACACATTATTTTGTTCATTATCTATAGGCTCCCACTTATTAGCATTTTAAATATATTTAAACCAATCAGCAATTACTGCACCAAAATGACATCTTAATTTTAATTTTGATTGGATCTTAAAAATGAATGATAAATTAAATTTGCACATATAGGTTCATGGTTAAATGGGGTTTAATGCATTATTCTGTTTATTAGTTATTTAAATATCCAAAACTATAATTTTCAAAACTCATGTACAATATTTTGACTTATTTATACTGAAATAGGATAGTTAGAGTAAACCTTGTACTCATACTGTAACCAAAGTATAAAGTTGTATACAGCATATCTGATTTATGGGCAGAAAACTATTACTAGCACATAAAAGATGATAAAGGATGACACAGTTATTGGCATCTTATAAACTTTCCATGGGAAAGTAGATATCCTGGGGAAAAAGTGCTTAGCATCCATGTTTTGCCTTTTAATGGCAAGAGGCCCCTGTAATCCCACTTGGTGTCACCCACAACCCCACAGTGCTTGTATCAGTTGCCTAATCCATTAATTGATTAGCCTTCTAGCACAGAGACTGCAGTCAGCAAGTGAAATGAACTCCACTGTCTGCTTGCTGCTCTCCATAATGATGAGGTAATTGGCCTAATCAGATCTCTCTGGCTGTTTCATTCCTGGCCCTAGCTGATCACAAGTGAAACATAATATTGCCTGTCATTTCAAAATGTCTGAACCATTAGCTCCCCCTACCCACTCTAGGCCTGGTGTAACAAGCTTCCTGTGGCTGGAGTCATGTACAGTGTTTCAATCCTCAGGTGCCCTAATTCACCAAGCACTATGTGACTCTGGGTCAATAGCGAGCTTGTCATTCAAGGATGAAAGGATGGACATGGTGAGTTGGTGGGGGGTCAGTGAGATACTGCGCTCTGTCACACACACTTATTAAACTAGGCAGGCTTGGCCAACTATGCATAAAAAATCATTCATGAAATGGGCAGAGTTTCCAATGGGATAACAATGAGAATAACCTAAAGTGATTTGGTGGTTAATGTAGTGTGAGTGAGTAACCGGAGCCAGCATGGTGGCATACGCGGTATATGTGCGCGTATTGCTTTATCTCATCCAGGGAAATGGTGGCTGATAAGTAAGATGGGAAAGGCCTTGGGGTGGATTGGAGAATTGTGTGTGACCAGAGGTGCTGCCATTTGGCACGGTTTCCTTTGATTTCAGCACTGGAGATGGCAGACATGCGTTTCCTGGCATGATTACATCAGCACTAGTATGGGCTCGGCAGACAGCAAGGAGACATTAGTCAGCACTATTCATCCCCCATTGCGAGGCTCGCATATCGGTAGATCATCCTTCGATTACAGGCTCCTGATAATACATGATCTGTATGAATATGTGTAGTTCTGTTAAACATGAAAAAACTACATCATTTCTTATATTTTTTATCTTATTAGTGGGATTTTATAATGACCCTGATCTGTTAAGTAATGGAATGATTTTCATGCATGAAAAGTGTTTTTTCTTTCAAATTCAATTTGCATCACAAATATTTCAAATCATAAACCATGCACGTTTGATTCTATTAATGCAAGATTGGACATATTGGACTACCAATATAGTGCGATTTGAGTATAAAGCAGCACTCATTTCACCAGCAGAAACCCACTTAAACCTCAATAGGCTTCTTTTATCTGATAGCACCTGATTTACTTTTAATTTTTTTCCCACAAACATCCTGCAAAGCATAGTCTGCTATTGACACTGAGGTGACAAGCAAAATGCGGGGAATGAATCCTGTGCTTGTAATGGGAATGGAGCTGTCTTCCACATGCTAGAGTTATCACTGTGTTCCAGCAATGAATCTGGCTGTTTTAGCCTGGACCCTCAGATAGAGGCTGTCTCTTTGACCCAACTTCTAACAAGAGAGCAAAGCTCTGACCACCCATTGTTGATAAACATCCAGAATGGGCCTCTGTTGAAGTGGCACACAGACATGACATAAAGAAAAGTGTGTTAAAAAAATGTGAAAAGTGAATGGTTTCCATTGCTTAATCAGAAGCAGCTGAGAAAGTAAGCAAAAAGGGAACAAGTGTTTACTTACTGAAGGCCCAGATCTAGGGGACAGCTTTACATTCTGCTCAGGGCATGACTGTGAAATGGCAGAATTTCCATGAGCAGCACAGGCATTTCTTTCTTCAGAGCGTTTTGAAGTTGATTTAGATGTTTCATGGAAGGAGAGATGAATAGATATGGAGTCCCTATGATGAAAACACCCAGAACATAGTGTTTTGCTAAATGACTTGGAGTGCTTTAATGCACATAGCTTCAAACTATGCACAATTAAGAAAATTCGTAAAATTGCACATTGCAAATAGACAGCATTGCTTCTTTAATAGCCATCCTCTAATTAACATATTTTCATTACTTCTGCTAATGAATAATTTAGAGCTTGGGGTTCTCCATGACTTATTGGGTTATCATACAGTGATGGATTTGAGGGGAAACAGAGATCAAATTAGGATTCAATTTACATAGATGATATGAGTTATTAGCTGACATTTTTTTTTAGCAATAATGTACAAGCAGTATGAGCTGGTGACAGTAAGGTGTCTTTATACCACTGGTTTTTATATAGTCTGTTAACAGTTATTTCAAAACATATTCCAGTATTAATGGAAGAAGGTTCACTTTGGTTTCAAGTGGTTTTAAAGTCAAGTGATAATGTTGAACTGACTGTAACTGATTTTCACACTTTATAATGAACAAAATTAGCTCCTGTAGAAAATGAAAAAAATTGTGAAATATATACATTTGTCACATTCTGTAGTACTTTGTAATCAATAACCTTTGTAGTGTACAGTATGTCAGGGAAACTTATCCACTGGAACAAAGCACTAGAGCCTAAGAGGGATTATAAGAGTGAGTTTTATACAGCACATTAAAAGAACATGGTACACTGGACCCAAACTATATTTCCTTCTTTCACTGAAAGAAATATTTGCCAAATATCTCAATTATGTCAAAGCACCACAGCTGCCAGAATGACACTGGGCCCTGATAAACTGTGGGAGTGACAAAACGGAGGACACACACATGCGCGCGCGAACACACACATGCACACACATCTCACACACTCACTGCATTCTTAGGCAGTCAGACCAATGATGCCACTGTACAGCGGCCAGCGCCTGTAACATGATTTATGCTTTCTGTCTCCCACCTCCTGCCTTCCCCCTACTTGTTCAAAGTAATGAAATTCCCCATTTGAGGCAGCCTGACAGATAGATTGGAAATCAAGAACACCAGATAAGTAATGCTGGTTTGATGTCAGCCTGAACCTGATTGATTTGAAAACTCCAAACGCGTGAGGCATTACAGATCCGACCATAGAACATCACCTATAATTGAGAACAGGCTATATCGCTCTTTCCTTGTGTTTAGATTCTTGTAAGATATTACGTGAAGAATACGTGCGTTTTTTGGTTTTTAACTTGTTCACAAAGTCACCTTCCCTTTCGCAAAAAAGTAAATAAAGAGCATCGATAAGATTTTGAAATCATTTCATTCAAAGAATGAGATCCCATGCATTGAGATTTGAAAATGTATATCTTGACATGAAATGTCCTTGTGGTTTACCTTGTTTAGATTAAATTAGCATCTGTGGTCATGCCTGCATTTGCTTTCTATTACCTTACGCCACCCATGATCTGTTCATTGATTTAGCTTGGCTACTAGTTACACATTAATTCAGTAAAGAAAAGCCTGTTCATATGGGTACATTTAATTTGTGATACTGAGCCGAGAGCAGCCGCGCAACATTGTCTGTTGCAGATAAGCCGCAATGGATGGTAATATAATATGTCAACTGCTGCTGACAGGAGACAGAATTTTAAAACAGCTTGAACTCTTGAATGATTGATTATGCCAATACATTTTCTGGAGGTCATATCGATTGGTTTGGGAAAGTAAAACTCCCACACCTTTAGTCAGTTTCCCCTAAGTGACAGACCTACTTGCATACGCACTCATACCTTCCCATCCATGAATCATAATTAAAATGACTAGCAGACAATATAAGAAAGTGTTTTGTTTGTTCTAAAAATGGTATACTATTAAATCTACAATATGCCTAATCAATGTACTTCCTTTATTACATTATATCATAAAACACCTCAAGCCCTGTCTAAATATGGATTTTAACATAAAGTAGAAGAAGGAATAATCTCCATGCAAATCTACACTGTTTTGAAAAAGCAAAAGAAAGAAAATGTAATATAGACCTACTTTTTATATGCAGTCTTTCAGAAGCTGTAAATCGCATACCAAACAGTTCAAAATGTTGTCATCACGTTTGGCTTCATGCAATCATTTATCTCAAAGTAATATTGGACTCCAAGCCTGGAGACAACTCTTATATAGTGGGCTGGACCGCTGGTGTCACTCAAAGCCTGTAGGACGTTATCGACTGAGCCTTGCTGTTGAAAGCTTGGAGAACAGAATCGGCTAAACATGTATTATAATCAATCAATACCGAGTGATGGGCACAGAGACAGAGTAAACACACTGCTTATTCTGAAGTCTTGTAATCCCATAACTTCTGTAATTTGGGTGATATGGAAGAACTAGACAAATGGTAGAGAAAAGAAGTAAAGATAAGAAGAAAGTTAAGATGCAGCTCATTCTCACTAGCTGTAAACTTGCTGTCACATTAGCTGATAAATTCAGCACACTTTCACAGTTTTACTTACTAAGTTTCACAGTTAAACACATGCCAAGGATTCAACATGTATTTGAATGATGTGGTGCAACCAAGCTATTGAAAGGAAAAAAAACTGAAAATGTCTTGTTGTATAGGATGTTGAATCATCTGGCACTGCTAAGAATTGATTAATCTGCACTTATGGCACACATGCCTATGGTCACAATTACAGCCATGCTTAAGAATTAGTACCCTCTCTTTTAATTCTATGTGTTTTTGTGTAAAAACAAAATAAAAATCATCTAATAATAACATGTCTTAGTACATATAACTTTTTTCACCATGCCATTATTTATTTAACAAAAAAGAAATGGGGGCAGTACGAAGTACCTCCATGATTCAATAGCTGGTAGATCCACCTTTAAGTGCAATAAGTTTCCTCTATGACTTTATCAGTCTCTCATATCATTGTGGAGGAATTTAGGCCCATTCGTCTTTATAACATTGCTTCAGTTCATTGAGATTTTTGGAAATTTGCTTATGCACAATTTGCTTATGTTAAGAGCTGTGCATAAGCAAACAACATTTCAATTGGGTTGGGGTCTGGACTTTGACTAGGCCATTGCAAAACCTTGATTCTTTTATTTTTCAGCCATTCTGATGTAGATTTACTGGTGTGCTTCGGATCATTGTTCAGTCGCATGACCTAATTTTGACTATGCTTTAGTTGTCGGACAGATGGCCTTAAATCTGCCTCAAGAGTACTCTGGTTTAAAGAGGATTTCATAGTCAATTCACTGTTCATAGTATCCCAGGTTATGTGGCTGCAAATTAGCCCAAATTATCACCCCTCCACTGCCATGCTTGACAGTCGGTATGAGCTGTTTGTGCTGACATACTGTTTGGTTTTCTCTAAACATGGCACTAGACATAAAGGCCAAACAACTCTACTTTGGTCTCGTTTGTCCATAAGACATTGTTACAGAAGCCTTGTGATTTGTTCCATTCGCAGTTTTGCGAATCTCAGTAGTCCTTCAATGTTCTTTTTAGACAGGAGAGGCTTTCACCTGGCAACTCTTTCAACCTTCTTCTTTCACTGAAACATTTAACATGCTCAGTCTGGCCTGTAGGGTCTGAGATCTAGCTCTTGTTTTTGTTTTGTTTTTCTCTGAGCAGTGCACGGTCTGACCTTGGAGTGAATGTCTTGGGATGTTCACTCCTTGGAAGACTGGCAACTGTCTTGAATGCTTCCCACTTGTGAATATTCTCTCTCACTGTAGGACAATGAACTCCAAATTACTTGTTTTTTTTTATCCCTTTAAAAGGTTTTATGTCCCTTTCCAGAACGATGTGCAGCAACATGTGCTTCTCTGTGTCCATTGCTTATGCATTTCCTCTTGCCATTGTGTAGTAAATGTAACACACACCTGCATGCTGAAAACTTTTGCTTTTATAGAGGTCTGCACAACTGCTTATGATCAATTAATCAAGGGCTGATGATTAGCATCATCTGGCTGCAAATTACCCTCTTAAATTGTGTGGAAGCAGTAAGGGGGTAATTACTGTAGTACTGCCCACTTTATTATATATATAAAATTATATATATATATATATGATGATTTATATAGTTTTTACACTAAGAATTAAAAGATGATGCTATGTACTTCCCTAGCGGTTTGATATTTTCCCCTGACTTCTGATGCCCTATCACATTTACATCATACTTGTTACCTTGTACGTGCCTTTGCAGTCCTTGCATTACCTTATGTTGCATCGATCCCCAACAGCTATATAAACTGCAAGAACTTTGCAAGGCCCAATGAAGCCTGTTCTGATCTAATGGCTTGCTTATGGAGGTGTAATGAAATCATTTAGGAGCGTGTAGAGTGGGAAGTGAGGTTGGGGAATCAGACGAGGGAATGAGGATGTGTTGATTCAATCTCCTCCACTCTTCTCTGCTCCTAGTTTTCAGTGTACCATCTGCTGGAGACTAGCGAAACAGGCAGATACATCACTATTAGATTCTCTATGTCTACTTACTGCATATTAGCACCTGACTTAAGCAAGATTAGCCTTTTTTTTTGTACTCTACAATCTAGCAGGCACATATTCTAGGTATTTGCACTGTAAAAATCCAGCTGCTTCTTTTTAAAGTCTCAAACGTATTATTCTGTTATTCATCTAAAAGCGTGTTATTTCGTAGCTAGTGTAAAAGTGACAGGAAAATCTATAAAAGGTACAAGAGTGATGAATATAAATGTGGACTTGCAGGCGGTTGCTTTGAGTTTAGGGGTTAAAAAGCACCTGCAAAATAATTTGCTGAGGATTTCTTTAATTAGCTTAGTCATTTTCCATGCAGATGTCTTGCCAGAGCTCTAATATGCTCAATAAATCATAGCATACCAAATTAGCATCTAAACCAGTTTGTTGTCTTGGCTACAGATGCAATCATTCATTCATTCATTTATTCATCTTCAGTAACAGCTTGATCGTGGCCAGGGTCACAGTAGGATGTTCATTACTGGACTCCATGTACAGTACACGCATTCATACTGTCAAACAAACCTAAAGGCAATTTAGTGTAGCCAGATAGCCTACGGGTATTTGGGAGATAAGAGGAAACCAGAGAATCCAGGGAAACTCACACAGGCAGGGGAAGAACATAAAAAAATCCTCTGGAAAGACAGCAATCTGAGCTCAGGATCTAAACAAGGAGCCCGGAGCTATAAGTTAGAGATATATGAATGAATTGCTGTGATATATTTTTCTACCAAAAGATGGACAGAAAAACTATAATTGCTGTACATTAGTACAGTATATACAGTAAGTATATTCATGTACTAGTATATGGTATGTAATAGTATAGTATGCACAAAATATAAGTATATTGTAACCTACTGAAATTTTGTAAGTGAGATAGTATTTTCCCAGATGTTTTTGCGAATTCTAGGCATTTTTAAATTAAATTCCTCTTGTGGCCTTTACCCACAAATGTATGTATAATATACAGCATTGACAATGAAGTTATTAAGCACACTAAACAGCTATAAAGCTCCTATGCGAGTCCTCTGGGTCGTATATCACTCATCCTTTCGCATTGATTCAAGTGTGAGGTTCCACATCATTAGTGATTCCTATCATGCCACTTCAGTCGTTCAGGCCACACAGGGAAGGTAATGGTAGCCTCAATGCATGGGTGAGTATATATGCTACACTGAGCAATGCTTTTCAATTACCAGCCAGCCTGCAGTGAAGCTCAGATGAATGCGTATATTGCATGCCTGGGTCAGAATGCTTCAGTCAGACAGACAAATATGTCTTTTAATTTTACAGACCTGTCAAACTACACTTAGGGGGCTGTCAGAGATGACTGCCACATGTTGAACTACAAAATAGCAATGCAGTAAAAAGAAAAAAAATGGAACTTATTTGTAGCACCTACTGTACAACATGTTGAACAGCAATGTTCTGGCACGAGCAATAACCGCATAGCAGCATATCAGCTCTCATGTTCCGCATGAATGCATTTTGATCTCTACCACTGCACTATCTGAATGGAATTGAATGAAATCAATATAATGCTTTCTGCGTCTCTTTTAACATATTAAATGTAGCACACTATATTTGTAAAGCTTTTTCACGTTTTTCACAGCAATTGATCAGACTTGCTGAAAATATTCCTCTTCCTTGTAAGCACAGTTAGGCTTGCAAGTCACGTGGGAATGCGGTAAAGCAAATGGAGTTTTTTTTTTTTTTTTTTTACATAAAATGTTTCTATATTTTTGGTAGTCTATAAAAATGAACAATAAATACTGTCAGCAGTTTAAAAAAATATGCTCATTATCATACTACATTACTATGTGACTCACAAGCCTGATTGTATTCTCAAAGAAGGGGAGAAGTTTCAATTTATTTATTTTTTTAGTATAGCCCAGGTAAGTCTGATCATGTTGCATGGCCTATTTTTGGACACATTCTACATCATACACCAATTAGCCACATTACAACGGAAAATATTATGGCCAGTATTGTGTAGGTTCCCCTTGGGCCACATGGGTGACCCTTGGGACATGACTTCACAAAATCTCTGGGGGAGGTGTTCTGTGGTGTCTGGTACCAGGATGTTTGCAGCAGGTCCTGTAGGATGGAGGGTGGGGCTCGATAGGATTGGTATCTGGGGAATTTGAATCCTGGGTCGGCGGCTTTAAGCTCGTTGCCTGTTGTGGTCTGTGGTGCACTGGGTGATCTTGATTCTTGATTCTGATAACCTTTGATCATGGTCAGTATTGAATTTTTCCATCAATTTGTCCTACATTGGTTTTTCTGTGGGATTGGACAGGACAGGCTGGCTTTTGGTCTTTGTGGGCATTGGTGAACCATATAACTGATAATCAATGGTAATGTGTTAATGTAATGGTTGATCTGTGTAAGGTTTAAAAAAAAAACAGTTCAATATCTCAATCACAGAACAGAACTCTTTTCAAACTTTCATGCGTTTAAAACTGGTATAAACCTAGATAACTAATTACACACAAATCTATTACTTTTATCACCAACTTTCTAGCTTTTTACAGGAAATTAAATAATGCACTTGGTTGTTTGATTTAAATTGTATTTGCTAAAATCCCTGCTGGATTCACCGGTAGATGAAACATCTCTGCTGAGTCCACTCTAGCTTTATTATTCTCTGTAATGTGTCTATACACATTTAAGAGCTATTATGCATAGAAGCTTTTCTGTTATGTTTATGAAGTAAATGTTAAATCGTTACTAGGGAGTAAGGAGGCACTAAAGAACACTAAACAAGCATCAAGCCATCTTTTTAGCCAACTGTTTTGTCAAAGCGTAAAAATTCTCTTAAATGTGTCTTGCTGAATTTGTAGCTCTATGTCAGACACATACAGTACTGTACGTATAAAATATGACTGCTTTGTGATTTACCACTATGAGCATATGGTAAGAAATTTCAAAGACTTTCCTTAATCCATTGTTGTACTTTAAAGTACAGTGAACTTAATCACCCTCCGAATCATTTCTTTATAACAGTTTATGCAAATACAGATGGGAACTAGTGCCTAAGTAACACTGGGTTTGTTAAACTTAAATACATTCTGTATTGTTGGTACACATGATTGACCAAATCTATGTGGTCTGGACAAGGCTTGTGCATTAGCGTTTATACTGTAGGTTGGTGGAAATTGCTGGTTGAAGCTGTTTATGGTGCGATATCAAACAAAAGAGTGTCAGCCCTCCTGACCAGGTTGGGGCCCACAGAGCAGCTCCTTAAATCAAAGTCATTTATCATGTTTTTTTTTTTTTTTTTTTGAAGAGTGTTACTTGGGGAGTAGGGGGCGGATGAGCCGAGGCTGATAGCCCAGTGTCCTCCTGTGAGGCACCATGCATTAATTAGGTGCATGTAGTGAAGGGAGCCTACAGTTGGGGTGTGTAACAGATTCCTTATGGAATTGATGAGCTTGTGGTTGTGTGTGTGTGGTTGTGTGTGTGTGGTTGTGTGTGTGTGTGTGTTGTGTGTATCTGTAATCCCCCACCTAACACAGCTTGCACAAGGGTGTGGGCATCTTTTAAATGGAGCAACCATCCATAGTGATGCTTTTTAGTTTTTTGTTTTTTTTAACATTTAAGTCTTCATTTTCAATTTCAAGAAAATAAAAACAGCCAGAGCACCCAATAGTTTGTTTGAGTGGAACCGTTTACTTTGACGCATTGTGTGCATTAGTTTGGTAATGTACATCGTCCCCTATTTACACCATTTAGCAATTAGCAGACGGGCTTCGACAGAATACAGAGTACAAACACTAGCAGTTATCTCTTTCATCAGCTCATGTATGCAAATGAGTGTTTGATTTTGTTCATGCAAATGTGAATTTCAATTAACTGCAAATTTTAACTGGCACTCGGCAACATATTTGTGGCCCTGGCCATGTTTTCCTTGCCGAAAATAAATTATGGATAAGTAAATAGCATTGCACGCTGAAGATAATTACAGCTCTCCAAAAGTGTCCTTTAACATGCAAATACATTACTTTGTTCTCTTTCACAAAGATCAATCACAGATGAGCAGGTAAACACAATCACTGCGATAATTTATGACACATTTCACATTGGGAGCACGCATAAAAAAAAGAAAAGAAAAGAAAAGCAAAAAGAATAAAATCCACTCTTTGGACTCCACTTCATATGTTTTGCATTCAAACTGAGACTGGTTTGAAGAGCAAAATCAAAGCTTCTCATGTTGGAGATACTGGCACATCAGTCCAAATGACTGAACCTCAGTTTCACCACTGGTGCTTCAATATTGTGGCCAAACAGTCTTTTTCCCTTTTTATGAGATATTTTTTTAAACTCAGTCCCAGCCACAAAGTACTTTTATTACGGAAAATTGCTTTGGACAATTTTCACAAGGTCGGTGAAGGAAGATGAGAGGAGAACACTGTTTATGACTTAAATTTACTCACACTCTCCCTATGGTCTCAGCTGCAGAATTTTCTCAATTGCTATATAGTGGACTGTCATTAAGAATACATGAGAACCAAAGCTAAGCTGACTGATTGTAAAAAGGGGCCAAAAAGGTCAGGACTGGTTTGCTCTGCATGTTCTCCCTTTGCATATGAACAACAGCATTTGCTCTGTAGTTGGATGAAAGTTCCATGCTTGTTCTAGTGCACTTTGGATGTTAATAACATTCACATTCTTTGTTTTCTTTATGTTCTCTATGGACTTATGAAGACTTGGGCAAATACAACCTGCAGTACTTGAGACAACAATCTGGGAAATCTAGAAAAACACATGGAGGATATCATCAAAAAAGAAGAAGAAGAAGATTGTGGACACACCAGGAGGATCATGTGGATTCAACATTCTTACATGTTAGCACAAATAAATCACAGTCTCCTCAATGAAAAAAAAAAAAAAACACACACACTACAGGACTACTACTGAGACAAAAAAGCAATTAAAGTGCTGAACTGTTTACAATACCAAATTATATGACTATATTAATTTGCAAGTTCATTTATCAATTTGAATTGTCTTATTGCCTGATAACTCAAAATGGTGGGTTTTGGGAATTCTTGCTACTTATAAAGCAAGTCATCTCTAAGACAGGCGGACAAATCAATATTCCTGGCATTAAGGACAAGCAACTGCCTGACAATTCAGAGGAACTATTTGTGCTTGTTAATTTAGCACCTATAGGGCAGACGATTAAATCAGAATTGGAATCATAAAGGTATTTTTTGGGACACTCTCACTTATTGTAGATTCATTAAATATGAAATTAAATATTTAAAGGCTTTTTTTAAAATGATTATAACTTACAGGTTCTCCGGGATCAAAAACCAGCTCGTCCAGTCTGATCCCACAGAAAAGCCAATGCAACACAATTAGAATGTTTGCCATGACAGAAAGGCACCAGAACACCCAATGTGAAGATGGGTTGAGGTTCTTCAATTAATGTATATTTTTTATTGTGATGTCAAACAATCAATTATAAGCCAGGATATTGGCTAATATACGCTCTCACACACACTCAACATCTTTCTCCCCTGGAGCCTATCCCAGGAGACTTACAGTAAGGCACAAGGCGGGGTACACCCTGAACCCTATTGCACGGCACACACTCACATGCTATGGGCAATTTTGGAATGGCAGTTAGCCTAATCATGTGTGTACTGTGGGAGGAAACCAGAGTACCAGGAGGAAACTCACCAAGAACGGGGAGAACTTGCAAACTCCATGCACACAGAGACGGGAATCAAACCTGGCTGAGGATCAGACCTGACCCTGGAGATGCAAGGAGACAGTGCTAACCATTAAGCCACCATGCTGGCTTGCTAATATACACATTTACTGTGTGTAATATTATATGATTATTGTAATAATTCTCTTATTGTAGTATTTGTCATTGAGTTTGATGAATAATGTTAGCCAGCAATAAAGTGGTTAGCACTGTGGCCTTGCACCTCCAGGAATGGGTGTTGATTGTAAGGTCTGTGTGTAAGGAGTTTGCATGTTCTGCCTGTGCTTGGAGGGTTTCCCTCAGGTATTCAGGCTTTCTCCTCAGGTTTCCTCAGTGAAAAGACATGCAGGGTAGGCAAACTGCCATTTTCAAATTTCCAAGAGTGAGTGTGTATGCTTGTGATGGCTTAGCACTCCATCAAGATGTACCCCTCCTCATGCTCTGAGTTCTCTGGTATACGCTTCAGGCATAGGATAAGCATTGTAGCGAATAAATAAGTTAGGATAAATAACCAGGTATTAGTTTATCTGGAGCTACTTTAATGTTGCTGTTGGTTTTGTTTCCTCCCCGGGGGTAAGTCTTTGTCTTGCCCTTTTATGCATTATGAAGGGATGTCCTGGTGTGGTGTTATGGTTGAGCTCCATGTTTTCCATTTGCTGATAATAGCCAGTATTTTGATCCTTGGTACATCTAATTTTTTTGTAAATTCTTGTATAGCCCTTTGCAAGCTTTTTGCAGACTGTGACTTCAGCAGTCATATGAAACCAAGAAGATGTCAGAAACACCTGGTCTTTATTTTGGGTTAATCAGGACATTTTCATTGATGGCAGCTGCATGATAGTTCCATTGCAACCTGAGATTGAATGTGATTGAATGTCATTCAGAACTCGCCTACATCACCAATTACATATGTGTGCAACAGCTTGGGCAAGGTTCACATACAATACTTGGCCATAGTGCATCTAGCTACATACATGTAATCTACTAAATGTAAAGTGAAGCATAAATATCATTCAACCAAATTGGAGCTAAACATTTTCTAAGTAGCGGTTTGAAATAGTGAAAATATACAAATTTTCTGTTACGTTCATTGCTTCCAGAGGACCCAGTGAGCATGTCAGAGCAAAAGCTGAGAACTCTCATCGAGCGCAAAACTCGTGCAATCACTCATTTTTACATGCTCTCAAATTTCACACGTTTTCATATTCAAAACAATTGTCTGTGTAAGATGCAAGCAAAATCACTGAGCTCCAGCCTCTTTCTGATGAGTTACAAACATCTTTTATTCTGAAGTCAAATCGCTACATCATCCCCTCATATATCGTCCACAGATGCAGAGCAGCCGGAGCGCACTGGCACAATGCTCACTTTGTTCTTTGAAGAGAAAGAATAATCTGGTAATCTGCAATCGGGGTGAAATTAACACACATTTACAGCTGTGTGAATGCAGAAATCAAACGCACTAGAAGGGACAATAATTGGAACAGTCATAATAGTCCTAAACTGATAAACAATATAATAAAATAAATCAACATTCAAATGCATTTACAGACTGCAGCAAAGTTACACACCAGCTGGAGCATTAAAATGGTAAGTGAGGTCAGTGACATAGTATTATGCAAAGAGCGTGATACTTATTTACAGTTATATTAAAATATTTGCATCAGTTTAATCATGTAGCATTTTAATATTCATAAAACACTCAAATTCTAATGATTCTAATGACAGGATTTACAGAGAATTGCACGCATGCAAGAGAAAGGAACAGACAGAGATTCACAATCATTCAAACAGCACAATCCAACTTTATATTTGATATGTTTTTTCTTATTCTACTCTTCACTTACTTTTGTTGACTTTTTTTTTTCCCCCCTACAATTTACAATATTTTGATTTCTCCTCTTGTTTTATCTGTTCCTGAATGATCCAAGTTTTCTTGCTGCCCTCATACATTCTCTGTGTACCATGGCTCTTACATGACTGTTGCATTTCATATATTATTGTGTTCATTTATTTGTTCTCTCTCTTAATCAAGTTTGTTAGCCCCTGAGTGTTGTTATGAATATGAATAATGATACATTGTTTTGTGTATGATTTAAACTTGATGCAAATATGCGTGATATACTGTATACAATGCAAGTATTTTTTTCTGTCCTGTGTGTACATAATTTTACTGTCCTCAGGGGCATCATAGTGGGGGGTGTGGGTGGGACTGACTACCCAGGGCCCAAATGATGGGAGGGCTCTTGTAATTCTGGAATGAAATATGAGAGATATGGATTAAGAAAGGAAGGGAGCCAATTGAAACTGATTATGTGTAAGGCCCAGAGTTCTGTGCTGCGCATCAGCCGCCCTACATGAGGCGCTGAAGCCACAGAAGATCATGTAGGTAGTTTGGCTGGTGGGTAAGGTAGGCCCTATTTATTGTGAATGTTGCACCAACTGGAATAAATACAGTTATATGCATTTGTTGTTTGATTTTAACACTGCAACGCAAAATATGCAGAACCTGAGCCATGCAGGTAAGGTGTATGGTTACTGTTAGACAAAATGGCTGGGCATGTGCAGCATTGTGTACAGAACCACAGTGTTCAGAATCTAACTTCAAGCTTTTCTGAAAAGTTGGTAGCTCTTTTAAAACAGAGAACATACTGTTGGGTAAATGTGGGCACAATTGTATTACTTTGGCTTAAAATAACTTGAAATAAACAATGTGGTAGCTCTATTGTCCTAGTTAGCATTGTGAACTTTTTGTCATGTCCCTCAAAATTCTTTGCAGCGAGGGAGAACACGTCACATAATCCTGCTAATTGATTCTTGCTGTCATTATGGAATACCATTCCCATGAAGGTGTGTACTTGGTCTGCAACAATGTTTAGGTAGGTGATATATGTAAAAAATAACATCCACATGAATGCCAGGACCCAAGATTTCCCAGCAGAACATTGCATTTTCTGTTTTAAGACCTGTCTATCATAGCCAACATAAACTTTTTAAGCTGTTTTTGCTCCAGGTGCCTTCAATCCCTGCTGCCATCAGTGAACTTTGGGTGCCCGTGACCCTTTTGCTGGTTTATTAGCTGTCCTTCCTTGAGCAACTTTTAGTACGTACTAACCACTGAATACCAGAAACACCACGAAAGACTTGCACTTTGGAAGAGGCTCTGATCCAGTTATACATCACAGTCTTACACTTGCCCATTTTTCCCACTTCCAACCAATCAACACTGAGAACTGACTGTCCACTTACTGCTATAATCCACCCTGTGACAGGTGCCATAATAATCATTGTTATTCACTTCACTTGTCAGTTGTTTTAATATTATGGTTGATCAGTAATGAATTTGTTGAAAATGAATGCAAATGCAAAGTATTTTATTTTAAGTTACACATGCATGGAGACTAGGACTACATAACACAAACACAAGCTAGACAAGCATGAAATAATAAGTTGCATGGCATAAAAACAACATTAATGACACTACTCACAGCCGACCCTAGACAACGGGTTCTCCCCAAATATCATTTAAATATTCATTCTTATTAAACCCAACTGTCAATCGGGTCCAAATTTGAGTGTCATAATAAGGTGAGATTATTGGCTCATGGGATCTTTAGTCCTCCCATGACAAAAACAAACAAACATGCAAACAAAAACATTTAGGTCATGTCTCCTCACTTGTCCACAGCATGTGGTCCTTGAACAGGAGGCAAAGTATGCATTGTCTGGTGGGCTCCCTCTTGGGGAACCAAATATTGTCTAACATCCAGTTTAATAATGATGCTACTTATAACAGACATTATACAAAGAGTGCTATACTTTATACTGTTCATGAGTTCATTACTTGTGCTCAGGAAACCAAAGCATGAACCAGATTTAAACGGTCATGTGACGTGAGTATTGTCGTCAGGTGAGAGAGGTGGCTGCAGAGAATCATAGTTCTGTGCTGTATTCAGCACAACCACAGCATAAATGCTCATTACTTTATTTTAGTATCTTGTGGCCATGTTAAACTAAATATTGCACACAATTTCTGTGCATCATGCACATGACATAAGAATGTGTTCCTGGCCTCCAGTAGAAATGTTCCCAAAAGAGGAATTTTCTTTAGTTTAAAATGTTTGAGCTAGCTAATGTTAAAGTAAGTTCAACTAAATTTTACCCTCGTTAAATAGGTTTCTGTGCAACCAAAACATGGCACAACAAAGTGGAATAACTATAGCTTTTTTAATTTGACCAACTTTTGTAAGAATACAGATTTTACATGAATTCCTAACACATATAGTACTGTTTAAGACCAATAAATCCAAAAACAGAAGATATTAGGATTATATGCTACAACAATTTTAACTGTAATAATAAAACCAAATTGAGGGATACTATTATTATAATAAGTAGTTATACCATATTGATACTTTAATGAACAAAAAATGTGTCCATACGATTTTAATCCAGAATGTACAGTAAGGGTTGCAGTACCTAACATGTCCTTCTATTGATACAATTAACTTGGATGATATTGAGATGTACTTACCTCTGCATCCGCAGTGCAACAAGGCTAATTCTACTGCCCAATAAACACTCCATGGATATCAATCTTCTACTGGTAATTTCCCTGTAGAATTATAGCTTTCTCTCTCTCTCTGATCTCATCCCACTGGTAAATCTCTTTCCTGTCAAACAGAGGAGCAAGAATGCGGAAGTTGTGAACATGGGAGACGTGCAGATCAATACAGCAAGGACAAGCTGAATGATCTGGCTAGAGAGAATGTATTTGGTGCCTGAGTCCACATGGGTGGCCATTAATCCACTCAGCACTTGGTGAGGTGCTATCCAGCAGCTAAGAGAGTATAAAATGCCTTTTACGTCAGCCTGAGACATTACTGCCCATCAACCAAACAAATCCATATTAACAGGGCCACGAAAAACACTGATATGTGCATGCACACATTCCACTGGAGAAATATAACCAGGTTGTATCTTTTGAGTCATGGCCGTACACTTGTGATGAATAACAATGCTGTCTACGGATGTTTCCTACTACAGCTGCGCGCTATACTGAGAAGATGCAATTATTTGGATTTAGTGTCTTATTTAAGAGTGTTCGATATTCCATGGTCATCCTATGGCTCAAAAGTGTACTGGCACTTAAACAGTGCAAGAAACTTCAATTAACAGTTTATCTACTCAAGAACTCCTGCTGTAATCTTATACATATCATGCTTATAAAAGACATTTTCAGCAGTGCTGTTTAGTTTTAGTGTACTATCTAAGAATAAATAGATGGACATTTTACAGTGTACAATTATCTAAGAGTGAAAATTCTACCTGGATGGTTCTGTTTATATGTCCCTGCTTTCTCTGAAGGTTTGTTCCTTATCGCACCACAGGGAAATGTGTACTGTATATACTGTATAGGCGGCACAGTGGCAAAGTGGTTAGCACAAGTTAGTATATAATTTACAGTTTTGACAAGGACATCTATTTTATGCAAGACACAAGTACGTTTTACAACAATTGTTTATGCATAGATTATTTCACTTATAATTCACTATACTAAATTCCAGTGGGTCAAAAGTTTGCATACACTAAGTTGACTGTGCCTTTAAACAGCTTAGAAAATTCCTTTCTTCTATGGCTTTAGCTAGAAATTTAAAGCTTGGTTGTAAATTATTCTTCCAAATGTACAATGATTTAAAGCGTACCTCCAAAGTTGTGGCAACATGACGTAAGAGCAACAACGTCGAGGTATTGGAGTAGCCCTGACCTCAATCCAGTAGAAACCATCAAGCAAGCAGCAAGCCTTAAAACCTGACCAGCTAAAATGGGCTAAAATTCGATACTTGAAACTTCTGACCCAAGTTAAACGATATGAAGGCAATGCTACGAAATACCAACTACTGTACGTGTTCTGACCCACTGGGAGTGTGATGAAATAAATAGAGACAAAATCCAGAAGCTTCTGTTTTGTTTTATGTCTGAAAGCAGTTCGCTTATATAATGTTCTACTTTTTTTCTGTCAACCAATATTTTTCTTTAACTTTTAACTTTGTGGTGGAATACTGATGTTGAAAATCAAATTATTTTTGTACTCACTCAGTAATAAAGTCATAAAATTATGTTGTTGTTGTTTTTTTTCATTATACACGCACTACAAATAAAACTAAAGTGAAAAGCTCTAATGGTAAACATCCACTAGTCACACAGTGACGTTGATCCACACATATCAAAATATGCAACAAATAAGTATGATTGTGTGCTACTTTGAAAAGATCAACTTTTCTGGTAGAGAGCCCACAAAATATTTTATTTATATTCCATACATAAATAGCAGGCTCTTTGGTGCCATGCCAATGCTCTTCGTGTGTGCCTCTGGCACTATCAATGCTTGCCATCATGTGCAGGGTCAGAAATAAATTGCATTTTTGCTGTGGTGGTTCACCTGCATAAGACCTCAGAAGAAGTATAAGAATATAAAATATGAATAAACAAAATTACTCATGAGCAATCCAAGAGACCCATGAATTTACCTTAAAAACCTATACATACACAGACACATGAACATACAAGTGCACACACAAACATACAAATACACAAATACTTAAAATAAATATTCCCATTGATCAATTATTCCAATATTTGTTTTTATGTAGTTTAAATCTTGAAAAAAAAAATTTCATTCTATAGTGTGAAGAAGTTATAACCTTACTTAATTTGCAAGAACAGCTACAATACTGTATATTGCCA
This sequence comes from Clarias pachynema, assembly GCA_030014365.1. Lineage (NCBI taxonomy): Eukaryota > Metazoa > Chordata > Actinopteri > Siluriformes > Clariidae > Clarias > Clarias pachynema. The sequence goes on along the minus strand of JAQMYL010000005.1, from coordinate 18,380,301 downwards.
CCCTTTCGAGAAGGGATTTGTATATTCTTCCAGAAGAGCATTAATGAGGTCATTCTGTGTTTCAGTTCATACTGGAACGTTTCACTTGGGCCTAGGTGAGGGATCATTTTGGGATACTTGAGCTGTTCCACTCTAACCATGGCAAACTATGTCTTTATGCACAGGAACATGGCCATACTGGAACTGCTCCAATGAAAGGTAATTTACAATGCTACAGTAATGATACTCTAAACAAGGTTATGCTTTAAACTTTATGGTTACAGCTCAGGAAAACCAAACATACTGTATGGGTGAGATATTCAGGTGAACACAAACCTTTAGTGCATATCAGCTACATTTAGTAGATCTACAGTATATTAGCAAACTTGTTACTAGAACATCTACAGTAGTATCTAGTATACAGGAGATTGCAGTATGCATCTAGTTGGTATAAGAACCACCAATAAAAACGAGAAGAGGAGCCCAAGGAAGTCAACATTCACACTATGTCTGATTAATAAAATTTCAAAGAATATGTCAACAACCCTCTGACCTGCCTTCCTATTTCATCAACTATAGCTGTGTATTTCAGAAAACAAAAAAACACTAAAAATTCAGGAATGTCCAGACTTTACCAGACTTACTAAATTTCATGTTAGTTTTACTATAGTAGTTAAATAATTCACAGTTAATGCTAAAAATATTTTTATATGCGTAAATAAATAATAATTAAAGATTCATAGGTGAAGTGGGTTATTAAATGTGAATTTTTATTATGTATATTGATTGATTTAAATGTGACTTTGAATAATTAAGTATTTTTACATTTACATACTTAGTAAAACTTTGCTCTCTATTGCTGAGATAACCAAAAATATATCTGTAAAGGCACAAGACAAACACTTTTATAGAAAAGTGTAGGAAAGTTTCCAGGTTAGTCCCGAATTTTGGTCCGATCTCAATTAGTCCCCGAATGGCTGATGATATGGCTCTTGGACGTTTCTGCTTCATAAAAACTTTTTGGAAGGCTGTCTTGCAGCGTGAGCAGGTCTGCAGTCTGATTGTCCACGTTTCTGCGTGACGCCACCTCAATGTGCTTATGCATATACCTCCAATTTTTTGGTGCAAAACAGACAGACCTCACTCATGTCTTCTCGACCATTTTTACCCATAATTGTTTTATTTATTTATTTATTTATTTATTTATGAGTTTTATAGAAAGGAAAATTGCTAAGGGTATCTCTGGAGCCATCTCATTTGAATTGAAATTTTTTTTTGTTGGAATTTGCAATGAACAATGCCCGATTGCTCGAACATACAGTGTGAGCAGAGAGGTCACAGGTACAGGCTGTGTGGGAAGGCAGTTAAAGCAAGCAAGGATATTTAAATCATACTTACTTTACTTATATTACACGTTACTAGTTGTATGGCGTTATATTTCTGAAAGATACGGAACAATACATAAATATAACAAGGACACGCCACTTACATATCCTTTAGCAGATTTAACATTTTTTTCATATGTGAGGTAAAATTCAAGTGAATTCTGCATCAAGTGTGCATAACCATACAAATCAGGCAGAATAGCTGTCACAAATTCCTAGACACAAATCTTTCATCTTCCCAAGCAATCATGCAAATCTGCCTTTTCACTCATCCCCCAGACTTCTTTCTTTCTATTCATGCTTTTCTCACTTGCTCGGATCATATATTACAGAGCAACATGCAAAAAAAAAAAGAAAAGAAAAAAAAGAATAAAAAGACCTTAAAGGTTGTGTGTCAGAGTACATTTTGTATGTGGAAAAAAAAAGATGATGACAAAGACACACAAACAAATGTCTGAACCTTTAATCTTCACCGCATGTCAAGTGTTTCACATTTAGGACAATTTTCTTCCAGGGTGAGCAGTTTTAGTTTAAGGATTTGGGAAGAAAAAGAGAAAATAAGTATAAATATGACAGCGCCTTTACAGTCCTATGCATTTCACTGCTCAGTAAATGCCTAATATTTAATAGACAATCATGTACTTATGTCATTTTGTAATATTGAGTACCACTTATAGCATACCTCATGCCGATATACAGTACAGTATGTTTGCATTGTGTGGCTTGTATAGCCTTAAAAAAGGAATTGTCTTAAACCACTGCACTCCTTTGTGTAAGCATTCTGCAACCTAAGAGGAGATAACACTAAACTTCCATTATTGACATGTAAAAAAGTTATTTAATATATTTTTTTACAAATTAAAAATAAAAATCAGAAAACCAAAAATGTGTATACAGTCTATTATTTGGTTTTTAAAAGATCTGGTATTGATTGCTTAATGAGAAGTATCGGACAGAATCTGATTTGATTTTACAATATAATAGAGATCTATCTTTTGAAAAAGCATTGAGACAAACTGATCCTGTGAGAAATTCACTGATAATGCATCTGTATTCATGAACAAATGACTTTAATCACATACAGTACAATGCAAGCATGATATATATCCATTCATAAAATTAATAAATAAAAATGTATATGCTCATTTAGAGACATACATTTTTAAATGAGCAAAATCATCTGCCAATAGCATAAGATGGTTTTATGCATAAAATAAAAAGTGGAACATTGGATTACGAGCATAATTCGTTCCGGAAGCGGGCTCGTATTTCAAAACACTCGTAAAACAAATCGAATTTTCTCATTAAAAAAATAATGGAACATCAAATTATTCGTTCCACAGCCCAAAAAAATAAATACGTAAAAATACAACAAATTAACCTGCACTTTACCATTAAGTAAAAATAAATCCAGACAGATAAGTGTTTCCGTTTGTGCGCACAGGTGCTGTGTATGTGTGTGTGTGAATCTAAAGTAAGCTCCATTCTCCATAAACACTTTTATCGGAAAAATAAACAAGAAATTTCTCTATCGAATCACTGCTGTAAAGTAAAAATAAAACAAATTAATGTGCACTTTACCTTTGAAAAGAATCACGATAGAGCAGTGTTTCTGTGTAGAGCAGAGAGAAAGAGTGTGTGTGTGTCTGTGAAGGCGAAAGTAGGAGAGCAGGCTGATACAGAGAGGTAAAATGGATCTTTAACCTCTCTAATGAGACTTGCTTTTGCTTTACACGCGCGCGCGCTGTACACACAAACGCGCTGTACAGACACAAAATAAAATATTTTTTATGCGCACACACATGGTCACAATGTTATAGTAAAAAGTACAGGCGTGCACGGATGTTGATTATACCAGTAAGAGATGCGCAAGACCCAGCAGGGGAGACGATTACCCACAATTCCGCTGCAGAGAGAAAAACC
>JAQMYL010000005.1:18346068-18358668 GCA_030014365.1 Clarias pachynema | reverse complement strand
CCCATAGCGTTTTCACGCAGCATCTCGTTCCCGCTTTTTCAGGGAACAGGGTTACAGCAAAGTAACCCGAGATGTTCTGGCCAATGTACATACAAAACCTTTCTTTTATTTATATAGATATTCAGTCATACACTCCACACCTGATTTTCAGGACACATGTCCCCCTGAGGTCAACCTGTCAATGTTAGAGGATTTAAGAGAAAATAGTTTAACGCACAAAATCTCATATGATCAGCTAAAAATAAGCCTTTTCTCTTGGATATGTCAACCAACTTTGCCAGGTTAAAAGTTTATTTCTGTTGGACCTAACCTTCTGTTGGGCTTGAGAAAATGTCAGATCTAATAACAGTAAAAGTATACGCAGTCCAAGCTATAATATCCACCCCCCCCTAAAAAAAAAAAAACTCTCATTTTAAAATAAACATTACACCGCATTTAACTTATAATATTTTCAGACTTTTTTTTCCTGAAAATACGAGCCACAATAAAAATCTAGTAAATGCATCAATGATGGTCAGTGCTGTGCTGGCTGTCATATGTTCAGTATGATAATTATTAGTTCACTGGATGTTCTGGCATCGAGACCATGACCTTGCCTGACCCAGGTGAAATTGATTTTGCTTTTAAACCTGAAGCGAGCCCACACAGAGCTAAGCTCAACAGGAGTTTAAAAAGTGAATCATAGAGGAACGGAGAGAAATTTAGAGTTCTCAAGGAGTTAAAGATGGGGGGGGAAAGTCCACTCTCAGCAACTACACAGAATGTACAGCTTGGTTGAGTATGTGTTTAAGTTAGAAAGAGGTAAATGGTTTCAATGAGTCATTTAAGGCAGAAGCTGAGGCAGAGCAGAGAAAACGACTTAGGACCTGACAGAAGGTGTAATTTAATAGCCTAATTTCCTGCCTGGCCCAGCAGAAATATCTGTCTGACGATGGCAGTTAATAAAAATGCACCAGGGTTTGATTTGCTCCCCAGTGGAGGACAAGTTCAGACGAATATCTCCCCTAGGGTCGCTTAGACAAGAGGTTCAGTGAATGTGTGTATGGGTAGCCGTGGCAATCCAAAAACACACACATTGCTCATCCACATATTCTGACAAATTCATTCCCAGGAATGATGCAAGGTTTCTAAAGTACTACATGTGGAATCTCTGTATTTCTGCAGTAATCAGAGTGTGGTTGTAAAACACAACATGGACAAAATCCCTTGTAAAGACATTACAAGGTCTAATAGTAAATTAGTAAATAGTAAAATTAACTAGGATAATTTTATTTACTAAAAATGCATTATTCCTGTCTACTGTGCAAAGCAATGTAATTATTAAATATTCTGAGCATATTCCGCCAACTGATAGAAAGTTTGTTTAAATTAAATCAAATCAATAAGATATTCAGATAAGTACTGCCTACAGCTGTGGTTTGTTATCAAGCAATTCACTTAATCTAATAATGGATGCCAATTGTTTATTTTGGAACCAACTGTGAAAAAAAGTGTAATTAGATTGCCGCAGCATGGGTTCTCCATGTTTTGATTCAATCGCATTTAACAATATGTTTCATTATTGCAACAAACAAAAGTCAGTGATAAATTAATACCACCAGCTGGAAATAAATATTTCATATTGACAAAATGCATAGTTGTCTCATTGAATCAACGTGAGCTTTGACAGCTATTTCATTCATTAAAGAAATCATTCAGCATTTCCTCATGTTACTTGATATCATTTTTGTCATTTCACCAAATAAGAAAAACAATTTATCCCAGGAAGTTATATTTACAACTGTAACCACTTTCAATCCAGCATCCACTGCTCCACATCCATCTCATTCTTACTAAAGCATGCATTCATCTGATACAGTATGGCAAAATTTTACCAGTCTAGAGGCCAATCTTTATTGCTCTTACTGGTGGAATATGCAATCAGAGTGTGAAGGTTTAATATAGTACAGTAGAGTAATAGTGCAGTTTTTCTTAAAATATTGCAATGCACACAACATTATGTGTGACATACAGTATCAGAGTTCAAAAGAGGACAAATTGTTGGTGCCGTCTCGCTGGCGCATCTGTGACTAAGACAGCAAGTCTTTGTGATGTATCAAGAGCCACGGTACACAGGGTAAAGTCAGCATACCACCAAGAAGGATGAACCACATCCAACAGCAGTAACTGTGGACGCAAGAGGAAGCTGTCTGGGTGCCAGATTGTATCCAAAAAATATAAAACCACAGCTGCCCAACTCACTGCAGAATTAAATGTGCACCTCAACTCTCCTGTTTCCACCAAAACCATTCTCGAGGACCATGTGCACCCAGTGGTTCAAACATTGTATCCTGAAGGCAGTGCCATGTATCAGGATGATAATGCACCAATACACACAGCAAGACTGGTGACAGAGTGGTTTTATGAACATGAAAGTGAAGTTGAACATCTCCCATGGCCTTCACAGTCACCAGGTCTAAATATTATTGAGCCACTTTGGGGTGTTTTGGAGGAGCGAGTCAGAAAACGTTTTCCTCCACCAACCTTAAGCATTATTAGTCCCCTCAGGCCACCCCCTACTATTATTATAGTACCAGTAGTGTAAAAACTTGTGGGACAAAAAAAATGTAGGTTGATTGGGTAGCTAAATCTCCCTCAATTTTTCATGCACCCCCATAAAACTTGTTTCAAGGCATTCATTTGGGTCTCCTGAGTGCTATGGACCTGTGCCAAATTGGGTGTGTGTATGAATGAAAATATTTGTAATTCCTCAATGGATAATGCCGCACCCTTGTCAAATCTCTTGAATGAAAGCTTGACTTTACATCTTACATATTGGGTGTTTCATTTTAAATTCAATGTGGTGGTGTACAGAGGCTAAATTCTAAAATTCTTTGTTCCAAATATGTATGTGTCTGTGTTGCACATATTTTTTTTTTACTTTCTTACAATCCACTCAAATATAATCGGTAATGCAGTGTATATTTGAAAGTACATACAGTAGTGTTTTATATTAATCCAAATCCTGTCACTCATCTTCAGTAACAGGAATACTTTCTTGGCAGGACTAAAGTATATTGAAGAGTATTACGCCTGCATACACACACACACACACACACACACACACACACACACACTTTCACATTCTCATTTAGACCTAGACCTAAACTCACTCACTTATTGAGGTTTAGGGCACAAGGCAGGGTACTCCCTGGATGGGGTTCCAATCCATTACAGGGCATACACACATTTACATGCTCATTCACAACCTACAGGCAATTTGAGAACCCCAATTAACATCTGCATACCTTTTGGACTGTGGGAGGAAACCGAAGTATCCGGAGGAAACCAACCAACCCTGGGAGGTACTAGGCGACAGTGCTAACCACTAACCACTGTGCATAATATTAGTTTAATTTGACTCAGCACTACTGTCTCCTGGGCTAATAGAACATATCAGGTCTAATTGCAATACACATATACAGTATAGTTTATACAATAATGGTTCACATCACATACCCTTACTGTCTTTTTCAAATTCATAAGCCTTTAGCCAAAGCCACAGGCTTTCAATTGAGGAATAACTCTACAGCTAACAGTTTTTGTTTTATAAATTTAAAGTAAAATTATACCTGACAACTTACAGTACCTTAACAATTCTGTATGGCTTAAAGCAGGCCCCTTTGCAATGTTAGAAATAAGGGATCTTCCTACTATGTTTTGCACCCAAATCAAATTATATTAATGATTTAGATTATAGTAAGGAGCACTTCAGAATTGTAATCTCCAGGTCATTTTACAGCTTGCCTGTTATAACTAGGTCTGTTACCTATTACCTTATTTAACGATAGCTGATTTTTTTTTTTTTTTTTATGTCTACAATGCATGTGTGTTCATGGCAAGAGGATGGGATTTTTGGCCTGTCTGCTGGTTTGAGTTCTCCATGTGTTTCCCTGTGTTCTCCCCATTGTACTCTGGGTTCACTCACAAAAACACTATACATAGCCAAAGGTTAGAGGACAACTTATCATAGATCATTGATCATATGTGGGTCTTGCCCAAACTGTTGCCACAAATTTGGAAGCAGGCAATTGTGTAGGGTAGATTTGTAGTTCGTAGCAGTAGATATTCCTTCACTGGAGAAACCCAAAACTGTTCCAGCATGACAATGCCAAAAGAATGGAATACAGGTACAGCTAATCTCTAGGGAGATTAGGTGTTGGAATACAATTGAAATCTCAGGACATATTTATAGATGACCACTAGAACTAGTTCAGTTTTAAGCTATTTGGTATTTTGAACCACACATGAAGTATTGTAAAAAATGTATAGTTCTTAAAACTAATGATAAGAAATCAGAACTTCTGATGCAGCACACCTTCACCCTCCTTCTTGGGTAAATAGCCCTTACATGGGAGGTGTGTTTGGATCATTGTCTTGTTGAAAAACAAGTGATGGTCCCTCTAAGCACAAACCAGATGGAATGGCATGTCACTGTAGAATGTTGTGTTAGCCATGGTGGTTAAGTGTGCCTACAATTTTGAATAATTCACCGACATTGTACCAGCAATGCACCCCGCTCTATCACACCTCCTCCCACGTGCTTCAACTTGCAGATACAGTACCATCTGTTTCCCCTTTGATCTCAAAAAGACACAGCAGTTAGAACCAGATTCTTCAAATTTGGAATCATATGGTCCAGTCCATTATTTTTTGACCCAATCAATTCCCTTTTTTAACTTGCTTTAGTAGTAGTTCCTTTGCAGCATTCAACCTTGAAGGCCTGATTTGCACAGTCTCCAACAGCAAGCAGTTGATGTTAATCTGTAGCAGCTATCAGAACTGTGTGAAGCTTTTACTAATCTAAGGTGCTGTAATAATTGGTGAATTCTGAAGCTGGTAACTTTAATGAACTTACCCCCTGCAGCCGAGGTACTGTACGTATTAGTCAAACCGCATCCTGAACTCTTCCTTTCCTCGCATGATTATCATGAGAGTTAATCACATCACAATAGTTGATGTTTTTTTTGTGTAAATGCACTTGAAGATGAATAAAGAAAAATAAAGAAAAACTTCTTTTTTATTTTTTTATTAACTGATTTGTAAATTTTTGTTACATTAGTGATGATACCAACTGTCATTTTTCATTATTTAGTTGAGCAATTTACAAATATGTGCACTTGAATGTATTTTTAAATTCAAGTAATTACTTAAATTGTTTTAATACATATGGACAAAGAAATTGATGACAGAAAAAACCTGGAAAAAATCTAAATGTGTGTCATTCTTTCACATATCTATCTTCTGAGTCTATGGGATGGTGTCCACATCTAAATCAGAAGTGACCTGAGAAACAGGTTTCAGAAGACTTTTGGTGGCATCTTCAAGACCTTTACAATAATGGACAAGAACCAGAAATGAGTGCCAAAGGCTGTGACCTGCCTTATATGTTTTTTAGGTGGTCGCACTTGATTGTGAGGGTGTATATGATGCTTATGGTCTTTACAATTATCTAAATCCAATTGAGATGGCTTGAATGAGTTGGAACAAAAAGTGCAAGAAAATCAGCCAACAAATTCTCAACACCTGTGCGACCTCCATCAAGATTGTTGGAAACTCATTCCAGGAGGCTGACTGAGAGAATGGCAAGAGTGAGCCAAGCTGTCACCAAAGCAAAAAGTTGCTACTTTGAAGAATCAAAAATATAAAAAATATCTTAACACATTTTAGTTGACTACATAATGCCATACTTCAATGTCTTTAGTATTAATATACAATGTTGAAAATAATGGAAATAAATAGAAAACATTGACAAGTCAGTGGTTCCTAACTCTGGTGCTGGGGACCACCTGCCCTGCACATACAGTATTTTTTTTTTCTCAGCTCCCAGCACAACTGATTTAACTAATCAACTAATTAATTAGTCTTTTCTGAATTGAATTGAGTTTGATAATTCAGGGAAAATGCTCAAATGAGAACCTACCCATTACAATCGTGCATGATTACACATTTTAGTTAAATATACAGTATTTTGTTTTAACAGAGAAACTGTTAAAACAAAAAAGAGTTACAGTGGTGATGTGATCTTTTTTCTTAAAATGTACTCACTGGTGTTTTTTTTTCTCCTTCTTGCAGGTTGTGAGGAGGCGAACCCAGACTGTGTGCTCTCTCGTCCAGACTATGATCTTTACTGTTTACTCTTTCTCTGTCTACTCTTACTGTGTCTGTGTTCCTTATTGTGCTGGAGATCTTTTTGATGTTTATTCAGTCTGACAATAAAGTTTCTTAACTTAAATCATGTCTCTTCCTTATACACACACGAAATTAGAAATTAGCCATTTTAAGAGGTCAGTATTGTTTTTCACATTAGACAATAAAATATTTGCTGTCTGAAAGGTCTGACCTAAATAAATAAAGGTCATAGTTAACAAAGTCTAGCTGCAAAGCGGCTGGGCGCTACAGCTTTGATTCATTGTCCAAACATCGTCTGGGGGGATTTTGGATTAAATGCCGACGTCTCTGCAACATATTCCCAATTAGCAAATGCTCTGCGTGCTACATCTTGCTGATGTAACTTGATATATAGGGACAACATTAACCAGACATATATGAGACATATATGTGCTGTTAGGGCTACCATTTCCTACAGCTTCGCAATCGTAACGTCTTGGGATCAAATTCAGGCCAGGGTTGAAAGAAGAATAAGACAGCCAATCAGACTGCCATAAATTATTTACAGAGAACATTTGGGTCAGGGTTATCATGGGCTATCTTAATATGTTAGATCTATCTTAATCTATTAGATCTTAATCTAATACCAACACATTGTCAAGCACCCTGTAGTGCTCCACCTGCGGTCTCTTACTTAAACATCCTGGTAGACGCTCAACAATACTTCAACAGGAGAATGGTACCATAGAATGATGGTTATTCATTTATACATGTAGACATTGGAAAAGGATTTAAACTGATTGACATTACCTATAGCCAGATTTTTACCTTCACCTTTTTGTAGCAATATACAGTATTTTATTGTATTATCATAACACAAAACCAACAGTGAGAATCAACAGTCTATGCAACATGAAATACAATTCATAATATCTGTAAAAATAAAAAAAAATAAAAAAATATATATATATATATATCACCTCTTTTCATTAAAATATATACAGTGGTACCTCACCATACAAACACCCCGCCTCATGAATTTTTGCTTTAAAAACTGAAATTTAGCAAAAAAGACTTCCAAGCGTACAAGCGAACGGACAAAGTCAATCCGAATACTAAGTTGCGCGTACTTGTTTACATTAGTGGTAAGCCAAGCGAAACAAGTTTTACATATTTCTTTGTGGGTTATTTGTATTTTATGCAAGATTTAGTGAAGACATAGCACTGTGAGTCCCAAGAATGTTAGCAGGGATAAAAAAGGAGTCTACTTTCAGTTTCGTTTTTAAAGCAGCCAGTAAAATAACAGTAATATTTTGGGTGGCTGGAACGGGTTATCTGCATTAACGCTATTTCCTATGGGAAAATGCGTTTCACAATACAAAATCTCGACTTAAGAACTCGCCTCTGGAACGGAATTAATTTGTATGCCAAGGTCCCACTGTTCATACGATTACCTATATGACTCACAATTTATCAAATTGTAGTTGAAGGAAATACTGCTGTCCTTGCAGTAAAATATTGTTCTTTACAACTCTACATAACGTAAGTGTCTTTACGTCCTACTTTCTGACTGTTCTTGCTCTCTCATCCTCCTCATTCAACAGTTCTTGTAGCATCATCAACCATTTTTTTTCAAAACATCTCAGAAGCAGTGTAGTCTGAAGAATGAGAAAAAATTGGGCAATTATTTACACTGTGTGCCAACCTGGACCGAGCCAGCTGGTAGCCATGACGTATAATCCATCAGTGGAGAGGATTTGTGTGCAGCAGGAAAGAAAGGACTTGAGCAGTTACATAGGGAAAAAAAAGGACCAGAGGGAGCTTCTGTCTTCACATGAATATATCCATCTTCTATCTTTACAGCTGCAGCCAAACAATTACGCAAATTGGAAATTGCTCTTCAGAAGAAGACACTTGTATTATATGACAGCAAGCCAGATCCCCTGCCCCAAACTGATGAGACAACATCATCTTAATTTAAAAGTAAATGTGTGTTTACAGTGATGCACGTTAGCTTCCACACAGATTACAGAGGCATTGTCTGCTCTAATTGTGTTTGGTAATGTGTTTTCTGAAACATAGCCATTGGTATTCATAGAATTCATGGCAAATAAATGGAGCTTCTCATCCATGGGCACATAATTGTGGCAGCTATACGACTACAGCAGCAGAAAAGATGTTGGGGGAGTGAAGAGATAGAGACAGTCTTGGACTGCAGCCAAAGTATTCAGACCCATGTCTCAAATCCATAATTAACCTCCCAGGTCCTTCACAAGGCTGTGATTGTAAGGGTTCATGAGAGGGGAAGGACTTCCCTTTATGGCTACAGATGGGTCACTACTGCACTTTAATGTGTTTGTTTACTGGTTCCTCAGGCGCTTGGCTCAAGGTGACAGAGACATGAGCGAGTGAGCTGCTGCCATGGGCTCCCAGCTGCCTCTTGGCCAACTGAGGCCTTGTTATGAAGAAAAATGGAAGTGGGTTTCAGAGCAGGCGCATTCAGAAGGATGGATGGCTGATCTTCTATGTGTGACCTCTTTGTGAATCTCCAAGGATGACAATGTTGTTTTTGGCCATGCAGGTGCATAGTGTTGTACAAGTCAAAAGATGGGGCAGCGTTGTGGTCATTATGGTTTGATGGTTGAGGTGTAGTAGCTGGAGCTACAAAGTTCTTTTGAAACAGAACTTTTCAGACCTTTTGAGATGTGGCAGTTCTATTCAGTTCCAGTTAACTTTCAATCTATTCAAACTGTTCATTCTGGCACTTTTACTCCCTTCACGGCAGGACATGCCGCAAAGGTAAAGAAGCCAGTGAATAATCAGACTAACAAGCACACAGATTAAACAGTACAACACCTTCTAAATTAGTCATGTAATCAGCGGGGTTGTAATTAGCCTGATTTAAAAGGAATGTTTACTGCACCTCTCACTACAAGTAAACACATGCTCTCGTTAGCAGGTTCATTATTCCTGATGTTTAAGTATGCTGCTATCCTAGGGTTTTGGCACTAAATGGACATACTGTAGAATTGCTTCATCAGCAGAAAATCTTTATCCAACATTAGAGATCTATGACAGATACGTATACAAATTTGAGCCAGCTGCCATCACTGCAGGATGGCCTTTTACTTAATGACTTTCAGGGTCTATATTTTTTCCAAAAACAACATAAAACTCTGTCCTACCATGTATAATCAAATCTATCCATCACTATCCTCTGGAAGAATATATAATGCTTATTCCTCCAAGGATTTTAATCTGACCCAAAGGTTGTCAAAATAGCAAAAGAGATATTGCACAGATTTAGCCTTTCTAGCCAATAAACCCACTGCTCACATGATTACATCATTGATCCTCTAGTACAGCTTGAGGCCTCCAGGTGCTAAATGACTTTGTAATGAAATCAGGAAAACCTTGTTACTCTTAAAATTACTGATCACTGTTAAAGCCAAGTGAATTGAGTGGCATTTTATCCAAGATCCTGTGCAAGGCTTTTTAGTTTCTTCTCACTGCGCCAAACAATTTCTATTGTAAAGACCATTGGTCTAATTTTTTCTGTACAATACAGGGACATTGTGGCATTTCAGTAATGTGCACTTCCATAGCTTTCGTATGATTTTGGGCATACAAACAAGTTATTTTCCATCACCTTTGATATTCTCATATGGTCCTGTTGAGTTAAAGGTTAAAAGTTAAGCTGAGCATTAATGACAATCAAAAGTTAAATGTCAGAGTGGATTTTAAAAAATGTCTGCAGGGTCAAAAGAAACAGTTTGTATGACAGAAACACTTTTCATAATTGATAGTTTTATTAAAATTTCAATGGATTAATTAGCTAGGGCATACCTCTATTATAACTACCAATCACAGGCTTGGTCACATAGTATGTTTGTAGATAGAGTTTGCCAAGCTGTCATGAGCACAGCATAATGAGTGAAGCCTTCATACAGAATACATTTGTTTTAAGAAGCCAGCATTATGAATGATTTTTTTTTTAATGATTTTTTAAAATTTATTTAGAAGGATATTTCCCTGACTTGTTTGGTTAAGATGAATCTTATCAATCATCTTATCTAAATCTTATTCATCTTAAGATTTGCCATAATCCTGCCTAGTTCATGTTTACCCAGAGTTATGCCCTGCTGCCACAGAGTTATGTCATGTTGTCCCAATGAACTGCCCTGTACTGCCCACACCATGCCTTGTTAAGCCTCATCCATTATCTGCGCTACTCCTTGCACTGTCTGTGCTACGTATGCAGCAACTGCGTAACCCGTGCTTCCTGTGTCACTCTCTGGATCATCTCAGCCAATGCTTACACCTGAGCTGAACTCTCTGGTACTTGGCACATACTGTACAGCTTGCTCCATGCTGGAACTTTCACATGGTTTTGATAGTGCTGTGCACCCTAACTTCATTGTCTTGCAACAGTTTCAAATTTGTACCCAGACCAAGCCAAAGCTGGGCACCCATTTTCAATTCCCCAGCTATGTCCTGAGCTCTAGACCTGGCCACATCCCAGCTCAAATAAATGCAGATTTCTTTTTCCTCAGCATTAGTTGAATTGAACTACTAATGTGCGGTTGTTGTCCTGGGCCACACTAGGATGGAGGTTAGGCTATAGAAGTACTTACAGGCTGTCCATGATTTATCATTTATGTTTTCAATTTTGCTTTTCAATGTCCTGTATTGTTTGTCATACAGCACATGTTTAGACAGCTAACACTGGAACGCACCGCATCTCTGGTTAGTTTCTCAGTTTGTGATTGCTAATGCCAATAGCATAGAATAGCTTTAGCCTCTGAACCCTTTTTTTTTTTTTTTTTGGTTTATCAATTTATATGTTTCATGGAGAAGACCTGCACCCCCTGATATTTTCTGTTTCCATCAACTTTATAGCAACAACCTAGTGTTAACAATGAAATGCATATGTTTGTCTAAAATTCTGATTAGACAAATGTGTGTCAATGCATCCAATTATGAGGGAACTAAACACTGAAATTTAAATGCATAGGTTACTTTAGATATGGGGTCTATGCAAGACAACCAATATTTTCCAGTATGTATAGATGAGTGTGCAATCCTACAAGTGCATACAGTATGTACTTTAATTTCTCAGTGTAAACATCACATCTAGAAATTTTTATCTGATTTATCTCTTTTAAAAAGACGGATAAAAATGCTTTAACTTCTATTGATTCTATTTATTATAATTTTAATATGATTTAAATCCTTACTCTCGACCCTTGACACAGAAATTAAACTTCAGTTAAAAATTAATTGCCTTTTAGTAGCTGAGATGAGAGTGGGGTGGCAACAGAAAGATGCTGACTAGGCAGCTTGTTTCAAAATACTGTGGTGGGCTACATTTTAATGACAATAATAATGCAAATTAAAAAAAATTACAATGCATGTAATAAACTTTATTTATTATAATAATGAATCATATTGCTGTGATCTAAAGTGCAGTCACGTAAAGCATGATGTGTCTTGTTGATGAATTCTCTCACTGAATGTGAGAGAATGTGTCTTTTGAGTAACTTCAGCAGCACTAATAGAATTAGCCAATGGTGTACAATATATATACCCTTCCAAATGCCTGTACCACTTTCAATACACAACAATCATTATCACAGTCAAGCCCAAATGTTTACATTTACCCAAGCTAAATACAACCTAACATCCTTTTTACAATTCCACACATTTCATTTTAACATAAGTTTGCTGTGTTAAGGCATTAAGACCTTATTTTCAAAAGAGTTTAAAATAGTAGCTAATAGACAGATATACTGTACTTCAGCATTTCTTTACTTCATAATGTTATAGTGAGTCACTGGTTTATATATTGTTTGTCAGTATTTGTTTTCTTTTTACGTATTTTCACTTTGTTGTCTTTTAGATGTTTCATTCATTGTCCTCCCTTCTGTGACAAATTTTTATGTTTCTGACTTATGCCTTGAGGTATGGTTTCACATTGTTAGATAGTCCTTGCAATAATCATCCTATATTACCTTCCTCCAACATGATGCTTCAACCACCATGCTTCATTACTTCATGTGCTTCCCTTCTTATGCTGATGTGTCCAGTACACTGAAATCGGGTAACTCTGGGTAACCTGTACAGTATCAGTATAACTGTATCAGATCACACGACCTTTTCCATTGCTCCAAAGTCCAAACTTTGTAGCAATGAAAATTTTAATTTCTTTTTTCTGATTAACCTCACTAACTAACTACACAGCTGTTTAGCCACAATCCTGTGTTTTTCAGATCCTATTTGACCGATCGTTATTAGAATGTAGATTTAAATGGTGATTATTCTGCATACTGTCTAGTGGAGTTTGGTGTTCCACAAGGTTCGGTTTTAGACCCACTGCTTTTTTCCCTTTACATGCTTCCTCTGGGCAACATAATCCGTAAACATGGTATTAGTTTTCATTGTTATGCTGAC
>JAQMYL010000005.1:18330743-18345968 GCA_030014365.1 Clarias pachynema | reverse complement strand
TCTCAGGGAGTTTTTCCTTGCCACTGTCGCCCTCGGCTTGCTCACCAGGGACAATCTGCTCATTTTGATTCATGCACACTCACATTCCATACAGACTTAATAATTCTTTTGATTGTGTAAAACTGCTTTGCGACAATGACAATTGTTAATAGCGCTATACAAATAAAATTGAATTGAATTGAATTGAATTCTTATAACATTACATGAGAGGAAATGCTCTTACCTTTTAGTATTAAACATACTTTTGATTTCTACTGTGTTTTTTAAGATGCAACTTCACCAATAATTTAAGTGATCTCCATTCTTGATTTTTTTTTCCATGAAGGTTCTTAACCCAATGCCAGTTATATAAGATAGGACTTTTTATCTTAGATCTTTAACTGAGTAGTCAGACGTTTTGAAGCTTCCAGACTGTTTGATACATGTGCAGATTGATTCTATTTTAATAACAAATAAAGCAAAGCAAGCAATATGAGGGTAATTCAGCTCAAGGTTGAGACATCTGAGAAGTAAACAGGACTAAGGCAGACTCGTACAACATGACAAAACACTGGGTCGAAACTAGATGTAACATGCATGGAAAATAACACTTGGCAATGACTGGTGAATGACTGGTCGCAACTGGGTGAGTGAACTTAAACGTTGTATGGATATGGGTGGAGTGATGTTCAGGTGAGGCTTGTAGTAATCTGTGGACCTGGAGTGGGTGCGTTAGGGTGTGTATTTCTCAGTGTGTGTGTGCGTGTTTTTTGAAGGCATTTGTTTTTAACACTTTAGAAAGACAGTCAACTAAGTGTATCTGAACTTTTACCTACTATAATTCTTATTTGAGTGCATTAAAGCAAATGCATTAAATAAATATCATATCAATATCGTAAACAAATATAATTTCCTAATGGGATTGGTAAAACAATGTTTTTCTGTTTCATCAACAGAAAAAGTGTGAAATTGTGAAAACCTCGCTCACTCCCACTAACTCAGTGTCTATACCGCATATTCTGTATTCGGTGTCGCTGACCCTATCCCAGGATACTTATGGCATGAGGCAGGGTACAGTACACCATGGACAGGGTGCCAATCCATTGCATGCACTCACACTCACATACACACACACGGACAATTTAGAGATGTCAAGTAGCCTACTCTGATTGTCTTTGAGCTGTGGGAGAAAACCGAAGTACCTGGAAGAAACTCACCAATCGTGGGGAGAACTCAGTAGTTACTGTAAATGCACACAGAGCCAAGGCATGAATCGAACCCTAACAACCATGCCACAATGCTTCTAAATTGTGAAAAAAAGAGATAGAAAAATCAGCCTAGGAGTATGTGAACCTTGTCCTCAACTGCGCACTGTCTTATCAGTATTGATGAACTGAAAGTGAGGAACATTTGAGGATCTTCCTCCTAATAGCATCACCAGTTAAAACAGTGCTTGTAACAGAAACTTTATTTCATGAAAACAAGCTCAATGACTGACTCTTTTTAAAGTGACTCAGCTTGACAAGTTTATTATGCGCTTGTTTGTGCATGAAAAGGGGGAATGAACCACAAATTATATGGGAGAAAATGATTGTGGGTGCATTAGCAGCAAAGATTGTCTATTCTATGTAGAGCTTGAACAGGCCACAGAAAAGATGTCTTTGAAGTCATAATTGTTATTTAGTAGCTGTTCTTGCATTATCCTTATGGTTTCCTTTTCCACTTCTATTTAATCTCATATATTTCTTATACAACAATCACTTATTGGATCAGAACATGTCAAGGATTATTCAAACATAATGGCCCTTATTCATCAACGTTGCATAGAAATGAGCACAGATTTGAGTGTACTCGCTGATGTATGAATGGATTTGCCTCTGATATATGAAACTGTCATATGACATCAAAATGAGCAGCGATCTGAATGCAGTTGATGAATGCCGTCGTTGTGAAAGTGGGGCGATAAAAGGAAGGCATTCAGAATGATACTGCAAAAATGTTTGGGTTTGGGGTGCTGGATCCAATTTTGTAAAAATTTTATATGGGATAAGATGAGTCGATAGATTATTGTATGAATTTAGTTCTAAAGTGTTGACACTATTAGTGTGTTATGATTCAATAGCTATGCAAAAATTGAGTGAGTAAAAACTGCCCATGCTTTCTGGTGTGGGCAAAGTAGCATTTCTCTCTCTCTCTCACCTCTCAATTACTTCCTGTGTTAGGGCAATTAATACATCTACTTTATTTCCATATGAGGTCATTTTAAAATAGGAGCTAAGAGACATTTATTTTAGTTTTTATTTACTATGAGGGGCATTCATGTCGAACTAGTGAGACATTAAATTTCTCATGAATGAAGGCGTAAAAACCGATTGACATTTATAGAAGACTTCAAGCGGAGCAAGGTGATGAGACTCTTAGCCACATAAAGCATTTGAATGGTGCAAACCTTTTAAAGAAGATTGTATGTCAGTGAATGACAATCCCAGCTGAGGTGGCTCGGAGTCCACTGCAGTCGTTCCTGTGAACATACAGTAAGTAGAACCTGAATGTTAAAAACTTTTACCAACTTGTGGAAGAGACACATCTGTCTATGGGAACTGTACACACAATCATTCACAAACACCACTTGCACATTATAGGAACTCTGCTGGGAGTTATGTAGTATTCCCCCTTCCCCTTTGCAGTCCTAAATAAGTTATTTCCCAACATTTGAGCTATTCAAGGAGTTTCTGAGAGACCAGGGTTTTAGACATGAAGCAGGCTGTCTGGAGTACTGAGCATGTTTCTATTGCTTCTCTTGATTAGGTACTGTATATTCTCACTGCGATGTCTTTCAACCATTTAGTTAAAATTATTGAGTTTGTATAGAATCACTTTCCTGCTAGTCCTAGTTGTGACCATTTTTTTCTGACTGATGTCTTCAGGTTCTGCTTCAGTATTTCTAGATAACCTCAGAAATAACAATCCTAGACCATCCTCTTTTTCCCCAGAAAAAAATTAACCATGATGCTGCCATTCTCATTCATCAGAATTGGCATGCTGTTATTTAAATAAAAAACCTCCATACCCAGAACTGATCATTATGTCAATCAGAGCAACACTAGCCAATTGAGGTGTTTCTGAACTCATAAATCTCTGAAAAAAGGTTTCAGGGGATTCTGTATACAATTGATTTAGGGTCTTTTTAACTAGTGATTCTTCTCAGTGATCTGTTTGAGAAAAAAATATCTGAAGCTAAATATATTCTATTTAGACAGTACATGTATCCACATAGGAACCTCTGGAGGCCAATGGTGACCATTGTATTTATTCCCATTTTTATGACTGTGATAGGACCTCCAGTCAACATTCACAGATGGATTTACACACTCCGGCCAATTTGCCTAATCTGCATGCCTTTGGACTGTGGGAGGAAACCAGTGTATGCGAAGGAAACCCACTAAGTACGGGGAGAACATGCAAACTCCTTGCACACAGACCCAAGGATTTGAGCCTGGACCCTGGACATTCAAGGTGACAGCGCTAACCACTAAGCCACCATGTGTCCATTTAGACAATATTAAATATTAAGTAAAATTGCTGATCATAAATAGATAGTGACTAAACATCATAGAAAATTTGGTACGTTTTACAATGACAATAAAGGTATTTATATTCATATTATCTGATCATAACTGGAAAGAGAGACTGCTCCATAGCCAGTTTGAATAAAAAAAAACACTTCTGTTTTGTGTAGTCGATGTCTCCTGAGTGCACAACTCCCTAGGTGGAATTTCATCATAATTGACAGCTATTCCTGTAGATTCACAACCAGACATACACTGGGCTTGTCAAGCCACATGAATCACTCTAGGGTTTGACATTTGGTGTTTGTGCGAAATAAAATGGAAATGCTGTTAGGATTGTTATCCCAGTGGGTCAGCTAACATTAGAGGGCATACACTGTAGTGTCTACTTGTTTCTTTTATCTTGATTTTCCTTTTTATTCATCTGGGACTGTGCACAATTGGTCCATACTGTACATTGATCCGGAGATGGTACCTTCAGGTCTGACCTTTGTCTCGGAGTACTACCCGTTGAAGCGCTCACTTCTTCTTGTCATTTAGAGACAGTGTTTTGACACTTTCTATGTGTAGGTCTAGCAGAAAAATAATATATATCCCTGACCTTTTGAACTCCTGTCTTTTTATCCCCTCAACTGGGAGTTTCTTACCTGCTCCAAGCTCTTAAAATGTGTACCGGGGGACTGTGCTCTTGAAAGGGAGACATCACTAGGAAGGTATGGATCTTCAGGCTCATGGCAGTTTGTGTATTGAGCCAAATGGCTACTGATTTATGGCCAGACTGATTCATGCATTGTGTATGTGAAGTGAGAACTGGACATACTAGCAGAGCCAGTGAAGTCCACAAGAATGCAGTGTTCCTATACGGTCTGCTTAATTTATTTTGCACACTTTTGGACATCCAGGATTTCCTCAGCTGCTGTTTATTTAACAAGCCAACAAGATCCATCTGGCAAACATAACTGTATTTGAAAGTAGATGCTTGGAAAAGCCTGTAAACCACAGTGAGACACATGCCCAGTATCAAACTCAATGGTAACTCACAATTCTGCCAATCCTGCACAGAGTGAGCAAGCAAAAACAACCCTAAACCATGCACACCCACATGAGAACAGGCCGTGACTGATCAGACTGTGTTGCTTTTGGCAAATACACTGGAAGCCAAGCTCCAGATCTCTCATGGAATCAGTGATGCATACATTGAGGAGGAGGAGGAATCAGGGAGGGGAAAAATCCATAGGCGAATTGTTGAGCCCTTCCCACAGCAACAGAAAACAGCCTATTGAAACCACTATGTCCTTGCCTGGTAATGCAGTGATGTCATCAGGCTGCACATTCTGTCTGGCAGTGGCTTGCTGCAGACATAAGTACAAAGCTGAATTGACTTGCTCTCTGTGCTATCACCTTGAGACAGTGCCCTCAGCTCAGGCGCTTACATGGCTCGAGTTATCAAAACAAAGTCAGGCTTGGGCAAACACATCATTCATCAAAACAATGTGGGGGGCAATAATTAATGAGGGTTAATCACTGTCATCAAGCATTGAGTGGACTTTAGAGTTAATGCTTTAGAGTGCTGCCTTAATTATCTCCAGACCAAACAACAAATAATCTCATAATGCTCCAAACAAGGCCCCAACCAAGTTTTTCCTAACTATATTCAAAAATAATATGAAAATAAAGTTATATAGTTTGACTTTTACAAAATGAGGTAGGCTATTGAACATGTCTGGAGCTCAGACTGGAGGGTTTTTTAAGCTTACTGCTAATCCTCTTTGGGTGAACAATAGTATTTGGTGTGCACAATGATGCAGCAGAAAGGGACACAGCAAACAGAGGCCTCACTGTTTGAGATCTGATTTTCCGCACAGGACAAGAGGCTGCATCTGCTCCACAAATAACACAGAGCATGTCAGTCAAGGCATACATGCTCTCCACCATGTAGAATAGCCTGCAGCAGTGGGCAGGAGGGGGGAAAAAAGTTAGGGGGTTGGGGTGGCAGATCTAGGATCAGCTTAAGAGGTGCTGGATGGCAGTATGCATTTTAGTTAACAATGTGCCGCCTTAATCCCTCAGCTGCCACTGTTTTTCCAGCTGCTGCCTGCTGGCACTGGTCCTCAAAAAAAGGGGAAAGAAGGCAAGATATAATAGGGCAGTGCTTCCAAAAAAAACGGGATCATGCTGTTCATATGTGCTGAACCACCTTCACACCTTCCCCATTTCTGGAAGCATGAGGAATTTTTTTTTTTTCTTTTCAAGAAAGTCTAGTTTAAATTTAATTTGAATTCCAAAACGTGATACAGTTTCCTACTGATGTAAACTTTTGTACCTCATGCATTTTATTTACTATTCAATGTGTATTTTTTTGTATCTAGACTCTCACTATTAAGTTCATTGCTCATGACTTACAGTAAGCTTAAATGTCAGCATTTACTTTAAATCTTACGCTTAACATTGGCTTAATCTTTGGATCTAAGTTTTCAAGGCAGCGTGTTTTCCTTTCTTATTTTTAACTTATTTAACTATTAACAAATTGGGTGTAAATCCTAATACAGTGGAACCTCGTTAAACAAGTTAAATCTGTATCAAATTCTTAAGGCAAAATTTCTTATTGCAAAAAACATTTTCCCATAAGGAATAATGTATATGTGGATAATCCGTTCCAGCCACCCAATAATATTACAGATATTTTCATTTTCCAACAATTACATTTTTGCATATTAAAAAAACAATCAAAACATTTAGAAAAGACATGTAAATGAAGTAAAAGATGCTATAATTAGACCTCACTTAACCTTAATTTATGATTCCTCTTGGCACCAGCTGCTCCGTTTTATTCTTGCAGCGCTTCTTGATAACATTCTTGAGACATACAGTATGGTGCTATGTCTTCACTAAAACGTCCACATAATGCAAAACACGCAACTGGATCTATGTTCAACCGGAAGTAGCGTGTTGGTTGCATATATGCCAGGGCAAATTTCTAGTCCTTAAGGTGAGGTCACATGTGGAGGTACCACTGGACATAATACAAATTTGTTAGCAAACAAAAAATATTAAGATACATATAGTAACAGATGAATGATTTGTTTTTTACCCATCCCTAGAAATGATATGAGTTCAAGAAGAAAATTGAGATTTAATGGACTGAATACAGATGATCTGCAGGCTCACTGGGCTGAGATTTATACACTGATTGTTGACAAACAGCATGAGTGTGGCGATCGCATTCTCCCACTTCATCTGGAGATTTGCAGATACACAGTCCCCGGGATGCTTCATCGTGCCATAAAACAGTCTCAGCGGCCCTTAACACACATATTTGTTTACTAAATAGGCTTTTGTCATCACTGTCATGTCAGTGCCAGAGACACTGGACATATCATCCCAAATCCCAGCGCATGAGATTACATCATCCTCTCATTCATCTTCATGGACCGGGGTCACTTAATCCGCTCCAGACACACTGGACTTTCAGACATCATCAGAAAATACTATGAGACTGATTTTTGCTGAAATTTGTCAAGAGAGGGTTGAAAATAAATATGGCTATTTAACACGATAATGCTACTCACAATACTCAGAGTAAAATATATGTGGGAGATTGAGTGTTTTCATGAGGTGACATAAACTAAAAGCTTTTTACTGTGTTCTCTTATGGTATTGCTTTGGTGATAGCCTCTTTGATGTGCTTGATGATTTGTGTGAAAAATGGACTCAGTCTCCTCACTAGTCTGCAGAGAGGTGACTTACATTACAAAGCTTCCCAGATCGAGGATACGGAGCTGACCTGCGTGTGAACCTGTCGCACTCATATTTGGATGGTGGAGCCATTTCTCATGTTTCCTCAACACAGTCTGCCTTGGGGCAGCTTGCTGCTTAAACACTCGCGGTCTCTCTCACTCTCTCTCTCTCAGCCTCTCACTCTCTCGTTTTCTCTGTTGTAAGCTGAGCTGCCAAAGGGTCCAGATGATGTCATGCTGAGCACTCAGCAAAGAGCTCTGATGTTATCAGTTCATGCAGAGCAGCTGAGCAATCGCAATCTCGCTCATCCTCTTTCTACTCTTCAGCATCCTCCTCTTCCTCCTTAGGTACTTTACTGTAGCCAGTGAGCATAAGATGCATGGCAGGATGACTACAGTACATTGACACATGTGTGGTTAACGCACGTGTGATTCAAGGATAGTAGTCATCCATGCACGCTGTCATCAATCCCCCATGAGGAATGCATTGACTAAAGCTATGGTTGCAAGCACATGTTTTAATGATTTGCTGACAGATAATTAAGGAAAAGTCGCAGGTTTAAATACTCTAAGGATGCCTCAGCTGGCTAGTAACTGTGGTCATGTGAGCACTTTTGTAATAAACATGTTTCCCAAAATCTTGCCAAAATTCTAATTCCTTAAAACGCCTTTGATGGTGAATAAATATTCAGGAACTGTGGCGTATAATAATTACATACACGCAGGAACATGAGTTGTGCTCCTGACCTTCCTGTGTTCTCTCCGTGTGTATGCCAGAGAGAGCGGAAGAGCACCAAATGAGTCAGACGCACACTTGTTAGGAGGTGATGTCATGTGCAGTTTGTGTGAAGACAGCAGTCAGTCGTATAAAACCTGTCTCTATTTAAACCATGGAACTGTGCTTGCTGCCTGAGGTGGGTGATTTCATCAGCCGATACCTTGCTCATACAGCAGCTGTAGCATGTGTCAGAAACAAGATTTTTTTCCTTTTTATTAATATAGAAGTGTTAAACACCCTTACATGCTGCATCTACACTGCTGAACGGGGTGAACTGCAATACACGCATAGATCTGCCTGTTCATTGAAAGCTGGGAATTAGAGTAATGCCTGAGTAGGGATGAGAGCATACCAGTGATGTCATGCTCCTGATTCATCATGAGCAGAACTATCCTCTTTACTGGTAAAGATGATAGTTTAAAATCTTTTATTATAAGTACCGCAGTTACAAATAAGCCATTGACTGAAACATGGATGGTTTAAGGTGGTCCTGATTATTCAGACAGCTTACAGTATGTCAATCTGAAAATCACTGAAATGAAAAGCATGTATTTTATCTGTGTGGGTTTTTTTTTCTGTACATTTCATGGCTGTTTCAGTTAGAATAGCTAGACTGTAATTCCAAGCTCTGATTTAGTCTGCCTTCCAATCAATGTAATCTGTCAGCCAAGACTGATGGTCATATAGAAGGCCTATTAACCGCGGGGAAAGTGTCCAAATCGGAATTCCACCTGAGCTTATGAACTCTAAGGTAATGTGAAAACCAATCATTTATCAGCCAATTCACAAATCGGCTTAAACAGTGGGATTTCACTTTGGAAATGAATGAGTGAATTACTTTTGCATTGATTTCTATTGTGTGGTGGGAAAATGAGGAATGAGACCCAACGCGTCCAATGTCCATGACTAAGTAGACAGCCCTGTGCACGCTATTTCATTTTATAAATGTGACACATCTTACATAAGGTTGAAAAGAAATGAGTGTACACCTATAGTACGGCGCTACTGAATGAAGAGCAGACTGCTGACCCTTTTAAGAGAGCCGTTAGACCTCTAATGCAGATCTTTTCAAACTGTAGTCCATCATATTATTATGGCACTTAATTCAGCAGAACCAACGGAACTGTGCTGAGTCAACCAAAATGCAAATTTTAAATCTAATCTTGGTAATATGCCTGATTGCTTTCTAGCATCACTTTGGTGTATTAAAACATGTAGTAAGCAAGCTATTAAGAGACTTTTTGTTGGATTGCTATATTGTTCATTGCAGGGCGTCTCAAAATCTTTGCAGCCAGGGAATTACTTGGAGGCTAATGACTTCCTTATTATCAATTTGGAAGTCATTAGACTTCAAGTAACAAATTATTTGCAATTTGTAAATTTGTCTATTTTGGAAATTACATTATTTATTGGCCATCTTGTTTTTTATTTGAATTGAAATAAAAACAATAAAAGGAATCAACTTTACATGACCAGTCAAACTATAATAATAATAATAATTAATAATAAATACAGTATAAAAATCTACTTCTCTTGCTAAATTAGTCACCTGAGTCCCAACATTTTTTTTCTTTTCTTTTTTTCTTTTTTCGTTTTATTTTAGTGCAGTGCTCTAATTTTACACCAAATTACGAAAAATACAGGATAATAAATGTGTAGTGTCTGTGTAGTGGCTTAAATATTTGGTTGTGCAAAAACCAAAAAGTAACACACTAATTTAATTTAAGATTTACTTTAAAAAAATATTGACCAAACCGGCCTCGTTATCTCCTAAAGAGGAAAGAGGGGGGAAAAAGTTTCTCTTATGATAAATTTATAAAGATTCTGGTAAATAATGTACACTTATAAGAGTGTTGCTTATATTTTAAGAGTAGGTGTGTCAGGTGTGTCAACAGTAAGCTCACTTTCCATGAAGGGAAATAACGGTGGAGGGTGGCACACCTCTGCGCTCTAGCTTTTCTCACACACTTGAACTCTGTGACTGACACACATGCATGCACACACACACACACACACAATGAGAGCATCACACACAATACAACCAGAGCATCTCCTACCCTAAGAGCACCACCTACTGACAGTTTGAATGATTCATTCTCCCTGAATACTTGTATTTATCTTTGTTAAAGATCTGTTTGTTAAGTTATTCCTTATAATCAGGCAAAGAATATACTGTATATCATTAATAGTAATTATCAGATGTCAAAATATATTAATAAATTAGTGTTTCTTTTTATGATGAAGTCTTTAGTCCTTTTTTATAATAGTCCTTAGATGTCAACCTGATAATGTGTGCTATATAGTCCTAGGCTATGGAAAAGGAAAGATATCTATCATGCCAAAATTATTTTGGTAATTGCAAGGAAATGAGGTTTAACTTGTAAAACATTGCAATTTTATCCGTATTTTTCAAAGCTTATTTGAACAGTTCTTGTATAAGTGTGTGTGTGTGTGTGTGTGTGTGTGTGTGTGTGTGTGTGTGTGTGTGCTCTCTCTGTTCTGGCTATTTTCCACCCAGCTGAACCTTAACCATTGTGCAGTTGTGGAATAATGGAGCAGCATGAAATAGCCTAGCCTGTATGTCTACAACAATGTACTGTTTATCAATCTACACGGGCCAGAGTGTGTTCCACTTCTTCTGTTGGAAACTCTTAAAGTCCAGAAGCACACAGACTGAAGGAGGTCCATCTAGGTTACTGAATGAAAGAATTCAGTGAAAATTGCATTTTCGTGCTGTTGGAAACCACCACACCAATTGCCAAAGGAAAATAAATGCTCCCTGCACCCTGCTTCAGGGTTGATGGACGGACTGCTGTTGCAAGCTAGAAGATCAGCTTCTTAGCAAATCTCGCGAGGGCCCGAATTACATATTTCCAAGATGAGGTTTCAGGGTCAAGATCAAAGTCAAGGCCCTGTCATCTCTCATCTTGCTCCTCAGCCAAGCAAACGGGTCTTAATTGTCAATATGTTGCACGGGAATTGACACCTGTGACTCCCTGCTGGTGGGTTCTGACACCCTGGCGTTCACCTTGTCATGAAAGACTGTGGCTAACTTTGAAAAGTCTCTAGCCAATCCTAAAAAATAATAATAATTTTTAAAAAAGCCACAATTTATGAAAGCCATGAAAGCCATGAGTGGAAAAGGTGACTGATCAATGAAATGTACATGTGGTTCATATAGGCAGATCCCTGCTGTGCAGATAAACCTACTGCTGATATTCTTGCTTCTTAGACGCTGATCTAACATCACGATCGATACAGAGTGGCAGTCATGCACAGAGAAGGTGCAGGTGTGTGCTGTATATACTACATCCCACTGAGTTGATATTTTTGTATCTACAGGTACTGTATATCATTAAACTGAAACACATTTTTGAAAATTACTGCATATAAAGTTATGTATTTATTTAAATGTTTAGGTTATGCATTTAGTTAATAAAGATATTAAACTGCTGTAACAGTAAAAATGTTTTTTTTTTTTAAGTGTAACATAAAAATGTGTAACAGACATCTACAGTTTGCTTGTTTTTCAAATTTCTGTAAAATAAGGGTGCTTAATAATAACTTGAGAATCTGCTAAAGCATTAAGTCTCTTTTAAGCTCAGGACCTGAAACTGAATAATTTATTATATTATAAAAAGTATATTCTAAAGAATTCTAACAACTTGCCATAGTTATTCAGTTGCTATAGGCACCAGCAAGCAAATAAATAACATTAGTAAAAAACTAAGCCTGGTGACTTTTGCATTATGGATGCTCTCGGCTTGACCTGAAAATAAAAAAGAAATGAATCTGTGCACACTGTTTCAGCTCATGTCCGTTATAACGGTTCTGGAAACAATGTGCCCCGCTTTACAAAACCCCTGAAACTTTACTTTCACTAGCTTTTAAAGATATGGCTGAAATTGTGACAGTAACACAAAAATAAGCTTTGGACCAGCATTGACCACTCCAGGGCGTTATGAATAAATGATAAATAATTCCATGCTCCTCCAGCTCGCATGTCCGCCGGCACATAGATGTTGATGCAGCACCAGAAGAACAAATGAATAAATAAGTTTAGAATCTCAAGGTGGACCTTCCACCACCATGAACACAAATATCTCCTTTTCTCTGTCCTGATGCTGGAGGGGAAAAGTGTGGCTAATGGATGCAGTCTTAAGCAGTGTTTGCCACAACAAGTCTGCCGTGCTAGCACTCAAAGACTAAACCGTTATCATATTACCGTTATATCCAAGAGGCAGAGAGGAAAAACAGAACATAAAATAGAATTTAACCTATTTCCCAATAACCTTGAGTATTTGTTGTGTGCTGAAACGCACCCACAAGGTCTAAACCACTTCGCTAACCTCTGCAAAGTGACAAATTAAAAAAAGAAAAATGACGCCGTAAATATTCAATCCACCACATGGTGAATAATCAATGTATAAACATGGGATCCAACGCTGAAACACCTTCAATAGTTGTTGGTTTTAATTGCAGTCCAGCACGGAGAGCACGCTGTGGGCCTACAATTGATAATAGCCATTAGCAAATGATTACGCTGACAGTGATAAACTATATTTCATTGATTTGGCTCGGCTACATTTCCGACTTCTGCTAAAGGGAATGAATAAATTCACCACTGGATCCGTAATGCATAACTTTATATTCATAATTTCCACAAGAGGAGCCCGGGGGGTTGCGCAGCTCTCAGTCATGTGTGGATGGTGCTGGCAGCTTGTCAATGTTGTACACTCTGAGTGCCACGCTTTGCAGCAAATTTTAAATGGCTGCTTTTCATTCAAATATGGGCAAGCTCGGTCTAAGGGAGCTGTAATGACAGTGAGAGAGCGAGCGATAGAGAGAGAGAGAGAGAGAGAGAGAAATTTAACTTGCATACAGACTTTTAAATTACTTGAAAAGTTAAGATCAAGAGACCAAATAAATGATATTAAATAATTGAACATAATTTGAAACTATAATGCTCTTGTTAATATGTGTATTTGAAGGGCTTTCGCACTTGTTAATGTGCTCAACTCCCCTGTGCACTCTCACTGCACATAATTTCAAGGTAATTCCGGGGCCTTTACACACTACAATGACACAATTTATAAAGTCATTTATCTTGTAATTGCATCAGTGAGAAGTGGTAAGTATGGGTGTAATAGCCATTTTTAGGGCAAAGTGATTTATTTTCACCCTGAGTAAATCTTTACATGGCTAAGGGAACATTTTTTTTTTACTGCTCCCCAGCTTCTCAAGTATATCCTCAACAAGAATGTCCTTAACATATGAAAGACATATGAAAGTCTGCGATTCAAAAAGACATGACCTTAAAGTTTCGCTTCTCAAATCTAATTTAAGGTGAGGTAAGTTTTTTTTTTTTTATCTGCTCATGACAATAAATTATGCAGTAGTTGTTTTAGTTTATTGTTGATTCGGCTGTTTAACCTTTTATGATCTTATTTTGTAGCACAGTGCTGTAGCAGGTAGAGTTGCTGCCTCACAGTTCCACACTCCCTGGTTTGACCCTGACCTCATGATCATGTCTGTGCAAAGACACACATTGCTTTTACATTAACAGCATTTTGCAAAGTGTTTTGTAGTTCCTGTCAAAAACATATATACTGTATCTTCATGCTATTTTACAGTACTTGGTCAGGAATTAAGAATACCATCAAACTAAAATCCTGCCTTTAGGGAGTGTATTCATACCTCAAATCTAGTGTTCTGGCACACTGTCTGGTTTCACTCTACTCTTTAAGCAGTTACTTAGGATGAATGAATAAATTAGTTTTTTTCACCATTATAATGATCACTGTTAGTTTTTACTAAATAAAATGTGTCTTTAGTTCTGAGCATTGAAAAGCCTTTGGTTGGACTTTCTTTTCTGTAAATTTGTAAAGAGTGTGTCATGTATTTTGGAAGCTCATTTAGAGATATATGATCTGGCTGAAATGTTGAAATATTAAAATGTTAGTTTAGAATGTATTAACATAAAAGGTGCATCTATGCAGAATCTAAACTAACATGCATATAATACTTTCACATAAATAATCAGTGTAAATCAAACAGCCAAAATGCACAGGTGTGTTATCTCTTCAATTATCTACATGTCTAGAATGAAGGTATTTTATTAAATAAGGGTGCTGTTTAAAAAGTCAATTTATGTGCACCTTTGGAAAAGTATCTGGTATCAGGCAGCCATTGGTCACACTGGCAATAAGATAAATAAAAGGGCTGGATAAGCATCCTTTATCCATTACAGGATAACCTTTACAAAGAACATCAGCCTTATCTAATACCCCCTGCTCCATAACAAACCTGCAGAGAGTTGCTGATGCACAGAAACTGGTAACATAAAAGAGGAAGGAAAGGGTACAGGGAGCAAGGCGGAGAAAAAGAAGGGAGAGAGAGAGAGCAAAAGAATGAGAGAGTAAAAGAGAGACAGAGCGAGATCTGTCACCTCATTATTTCCCAGACGTTGAGCGAAAGGCTACGAGGCGATGCTCTTACTATTCACAGCAGTACAACAGACCAAAAGAAGGGCTAGGTAAAGGAAGCCAGAGCAACTCTTGTTTGGCTTGAGTGCGTGTGTGCATGTGTGTGTGCATATGTGTGTGTGGGTTACTGATCAGGATGGAGCCTGTGGGGGGAAAAGATGAGTGGGTGAAGGAGGAAGACTTTTCTGCCCACAGGATGCTACAGAGGGAGGAGTCCCACTGAGTGCAGAGACAGGAGCTGTCAATTATGCGCTCATTAGGCTGCTAAAGGAAGGCGCAGTGGCCTCACATAACAAATAAGAGCAGAATAGACCACTGTCAAAGACCAGCCTGAGTGATGTGTGTGTGAATCAACTTGACACGCGTTCACAGTCTCTCCCTACAGTCCGTTTCACCTTAGACCCAGTCCCTAAGAATTCGTATGGATTTTTTTTGGTGTGTGTGTGTGTGTGTGTGTGTGTGTGTGTGTGTGTGTGTAGGTGTGTTGGTTTTTATGGTATACATGGACATTGCACCTGACTCCTTACCTGGGCTATCCGGACCTCATAGGATTAGAAATTGTCCGTCTTAACCATATAAACCCGTATAGGTGTGTGTGTGTGTGTGTGTGTGTGTGTGTGTACAGTATATGTGTGTGTGTGTGTGTACAGTATGTGTGTGTGTGTGTACAGTATGTC
>JAQMYL010000005.1:18305378-18329437 GCA_030014365.1 Clarias pachynema | reverse complement strand
CCTGGGATAGGCTCCAGGCCCCCCACGACCCTGAATACAAGGATAAAGCGGTATAGAAGATGAATGAATGAATGAATATAATTAGATATGTTTTGTATATCTGTTTTGTTCCCATCAATTTTTCTGGAAAAAATAAAAAATAAAAAGTGCGCTTTGCTGCTTTGCTCATGTTCTGGTCTTTTCGCACTGATTGGGAAAATCATGCTCTGCTGGCTACTTCACTAGCAGCAGGCATTAATGGCTTTTACTGTCTGCAATTCTTATCATCAAATCCTTGCACAGATTGCACTCTGGAGGAAGAGAATGCAGAAAAGCACCCAGCATGGGAAATCTGTTGCATTATTGACGCTGGGGCTTAAACAGAAATTTATACACACAGTACTGTATCATTCCTTTGACAGGTAAATTACTCTTTCCTGAAAAGACAACAAGCATTCTTTAAAAAAATAAGTTTAAATCCAATAGCTGGTACATTTTTAGTTATCTTCACAAAGAAAGGTTTGGCAACGATAAGGATGAGGCAAATAAGATGTGAATTCTGGTTGTGCAGTGCTGGAGAGTGACAAACAAGAAGTCCTGAGAGAATCAGCATGAGGTTTGAAGTTCTTAACACGTCCAAACATGGGCTCCGGCTAAGGCGGGCATCTCATAAATGTTGCAGAGCAGCGCTCTCTCAAATCTGTAGAAACACATCCATTAAGAGTGACCTTTGTAAAAATCCAGCACTGGCAAGAAGCAGCCTTTTATCATCCTTATAAAGCGCCACAGCGATGGGCTGCAGACCGTTCTGAAATACCAGCCTTGGTGAAATAATTGAGCATGGCTTTTTCATAACCCTGATACATACCGCTGAGGTGGGAGATTTGGAAAGAAAAAAAAAACAGAGCTTGGAAATGAGACTTTTTCTTTTGTTGAAAGTCAAGACAGAGACATGAGCGACATGAATCAGTGACCCTGAATTCTCCCATTGCTGGGGACAGAATCTCAAAGGCAGGGGAAATTTAGCCATTTTTCAATCTCCGTGTGCACTTTGGGCCATTCACAAGATCATTCGAGTGCATTCTGAAAACATGAGTGCTGAGTCTGAAAGGCAGCCAGTGGCACTCTGAGACTCACCTTCTGACACTTTAAAAATGTTTGTAAATCCACTCATTTGACTGGTGTTTTCAGAAATCTACAAAATAAGATATTTTCATGAGCAAGACAGTCAGCTTTTCATGTTTCTTTTAGATGTTCATGTAGACAGCCCTAAAACCACTACCCCTTCCTACACTAGACCTCTTTTCTTTTACCTTTCATCTGGATCTCTGACAAATTATGGTTATATTCACATCCATTAAAATCCTACTGATCACCTGAGTAAGTAATAACCATGCTCCACGTTAGAGACTGATTGTCCATCAGTGTTCACAGACAGAGGTCCAGGCTATGACAGGGTCAACAGGTCTGAAGCCACTCCTATCTCAAAACTGATTGCAGTTTTTAATCTTGCCTCAGCCTTGTCTTATTTGGTCCACATTTATCCACCAGAGATTTTTTTTCATCTCAATTTTTTCCGATTCTTTGTTTTTTCCCTCAGCACACCGCAACTTGCCCAATCAGAGTTGCCAGTGTTTATTGTGATAAGTCACCCTAATGAACAAATGACCTGCCACCTGGAGCACTTAGAGCATGGTGTTAAACTCTGGTTATAAAAACCACATTCAGCTCTATTGATTTACTGCCAGCATTTGATTGTACCCCAGGGGCAACAGACCTGCGAGGGCCGGCAGAGCTCTTACTGTTTTACAGTCCATATTACACCAAACAAATAAATCTCCTAGCCATTAATTCACTTTTGCTCTGCTCTTTGCTTTCTGATAATGGTTTAGAAGAAACACTGGGAGCGGATTCATATTAGGTGCCTGGAACTCTGAGTGCATGCTCGGACCATGCCATCTCACATGAGATTATCCAGAGCGGACAACTTCTCCTTCCCGTTAAAGATGTCATTAGTGCTTGCCCAAGCACATAAGAAAAGGATTTGGAATGGTGCTTGCCTGTTTGCACCAGTGATAGTCATTATTTTCAAAATCCTGAGAGGCATTTTTACAAGGCCCCCACAGCGGCTAACTGGATACGTCCCTGACATTTAGTGAGACACCCTACTCTTAACATAACCAGATCCAGATGAACAGGGCCTTGAGTCAGCTGCCTTTTACAAGGCGCAAAACGACTTCACCACAGACAGAAAAGTGCTGATTATAGCGTCAACAGGATCGGTGAGCTCAGTCTTTCAAACTCTCAGAAAGATGCTCGCTGGGCAACTTATGATTTGGTTACTCAAAACATTTAGTTAAATTAGCAAATTGTTTCTTTTCCATTTGCTTTCTATTCCTTAACAAAATGTTTTTCTAATTCAGGACATTACTAATTGCTCACTGGAACACTTAGCAATAGTTCTGCAAATGGCATCCATGCTGCAGGAACAGTAATTAATTTTGGTTAACAGTGTAATCGAATGACATTGAACAGCAACAGATTAAGCAAAGCAATTACTTTTTCGAAGTAATCAAGTGTTCATTCTGCTTTGAAGTGCCACCTCCTTGCTTTTTAGCGGTTTTAAGCAACGGAAGCAATGAACTCAATGAAGGAGTGGTTGTCACTTGCTGTCAGACTCACAGATAAGAGACAACCACAATCATGTACATATACACATTGTCTTCCTGTCCTAAAAGAATGACACTATCCTCAAGAAGTAAAGTCATGGGAAACATGTCAATGTTCCATAGCTCAGAGAGCTCACATTTAGAGGGCCAAGTAAGAGATTTAAGTACATCAGTCAAACATTCTTTAAAATGAAAACTCTTTAAAAGTCAGCACATTTAGCAGGAGCTGGTTAAGGTTTTTTTTTTTTTTTTTTTTTTTTTTAATGCTGGTGCTATTAGTCCCAGTGTGAGTTTTCTGTTTCAGTTTGTCACAAATGCTTTGAAGTTCACGATCCTTGAGCCACCCATCATTTCTTCATATTAAATTAAATTATGTAGATTGAATTAAATAAATAAGAACAAATGTTTTATTGTGACCAGCTGCAAAGTGCCTCAGGATACAATTTGAAAATTTGTTGTTTATGTAACAACCTCAGCAGTAACCTCATTTCCCCACTCGTCTGATCCAACCGCTCAGCATCCAGCATCACCAGTATACTAATCACCAGCCTGATCGTTTGTCATCATCTACACCTGTTTCGAACTGGTTCATGCCTTAAGTTAGATGTTTTTTATGCTTGAATAATTCATGTGTCACTGCATGGCTCCAAAAAATAAAAATAAAACTGCTCAGGTACAGGGCCTGGACTGAAAATGGGAGCCAAAAATGAGAGCCAAAACGGTCCATCAGGAAGCCTGGAGAACTACTCCTCAAGACTGCATTAAAAATATGAGAATGTCTGGATATTTGGAAATGAAATATGAAGAAACGAGGAATGCCTCAAGATTTTTGCGCAGTACTGTTTCATAGTAAGGACCAAATGTTTTTATATGTATGGAAAATTTGTAAATTTCACAGTCCCTCCTTTAAAACTGCTTTGTTAAAAAAAAAAAATGTTTTACACATTAGTTTATTTGATAAATAGAAAAAATGCTATGTTTTGTTTGCTTGCTGTTTGATTTGTTTTACTTTCATACTGCATACAATTAAATAGAAAAAAGTGAAAATGTTAGATGAGGGGCTGTAGGGCTGAAAAGATTCTCATGAAACTCATTCATTGGTCAGAATTGGAGATGGAAAACGCGAACGAACTTTTGCCATGTAAGCTTAGAGATCAGATAAATCATTCAAGTACAGAGAACACACAGCCAGCACTCAATTAACCACCAGATAATTATTTTAATAACACAATTTGTGTATGCATCCAATGATTATTTTACATTTTTATTTACTGTTTCAAATCTCCACAACTTAACATTTTATTTAGAGCACTACAGCTCTGCCATTTGGCTCAGTTTATGTCTTTTGACTCAATTGGCTGGAAAAAAAAAAAAAATTCCCGCCAACTCATAATGCACATCATATGTGGTTCACTTCCTGTACTCAGGTGAATTTAGGGTCAAACTAAAGAAGAAAGTGCATGATGTTGATTTTAGGGTTGGACTTGCATGCAGACATAGCATTAATTATCTGCATTAATGTTTAGGTCAATAAAAGTTCCACATAGGAATGACAAGACAAACGTGTGTGCGCGTGTGTGTAAAATGATGGAGCCAGAAATGCTGACAGATACATTTATTTTATGTCATCTTTTAAGACCTACAGTATAATGTCATCTTTAGTAAAGATCACAGCTGAGAGTTCCCGGTGTTTCCAGAGTAGTTCCCTGTGTTTGAGAAGACAAATCTTGACAAGACACCTAAAGCTGCTTTCAGTACATTAACTAGTAATGAAACCCACATTTATCAATTATTGGAAGAAATCCTTTGTTATTTGGTTATTAAAATTCTTCTAAATTAGGATATTCTCTGTGGCAGGATTGTCTAACCACAGAATTGTCTGGATAAAAGAGTATGTGAATATGGCAGACCTTAAATGCTAAACAGACACACTAGCACCCAATACAGTGGAACCTTGGATTACAAGCATAATTCGTTCCGGAAGCGGGCTCGTATTTCAAAACACTGAGTTTTCCATAAGAAATAATGGAAACTCAAATTATTCGTTCCACAGCCCAGAAAAATAAATATATAAAAATAATTAACACAAAATATTAACTAAAAATAAAACAAATTAACCTGCACTTTACCTTTACAAAAAGTACAAATAAATCCAGACAGATAAGTGTTTCCGTTTGTGCGCACAGGCTGTGTAGGTGTGTGTGTGTGTGGCACGGTGTCCACTGACACCGAATGACACAAAGAGCAGGCTGAGCCTTGAGCAGAGAGAGAAAATGGATCTTTAACCTCTCTAATGAGACTTGCTTTTTCTTTACACGCGCGCTGTACACACACGCATACAGACATAAAATAAAATATGTTTTGCGTGCACACACATGGTCACAGTGTTATAGTAAACAGTACAAGTGTGCATGGATGTTGATTATACCAGTAAGAGACGCGCACTAAGACCCAGCAGGGGAGACGATTACCCACAACGCAAGAGAGAGAAAAACCGTTGGCTCAGTTGTGATCACGTTACGCTTGGCGTCAAAAGAAGAAGCGCATGCGTGATACATGATACTCGGTACTCACAAACCAAGACTTGTTCGTTTTCCAAGTCAAAAATGAATAAAAATCTTTGCTCATCTTGCGGAACACTCGCAAACCGCGTTACTCGCAGTCCGAGGTTTCACTGTACTAAATCATTAACCATGATAGAACTGAAGAAAAATCATAACTGGTTTAGAATAATACAAAACTCAAGTAATTCAACATCCTTTTTTATAATTACTTTTTTATAATTATTAGGCTTATATAATACAATTTTTATGCCTAAATGTCTCGAGAATTGCAGACTCTACCACTATATCATTTAAGCCACTCAATGATATTTCAGGTAACAGAGAAATGGTGATACATTTCTCCCTTTAACCCGCTCTTCTTTTATATGTCGTCTTCCTGATCCATGAGGGACGAACGCGACACCTTTCCAGTGTAGTACTTCAGAGAGGACACGCTACCTGTCACAGCAAAGAGTGAGCAGCCTGAGCACAAGCAGAAAGCCATGTGACATCTGTTCGCTCTCACAGGAACCCCCAACTCCCGAGGCTCTCTGCTTCAAGCCCAGGAGAAAAGAGGGTGACAGAAAACACAACACGCCATGTACAGCTGGCTGGACACACTGCAACGCTGCCAGGAGCCTTTGTTCCAGCACCAGAATGTGTCAAAAGGCCTGACTTAAACTGGAAATCAAAACACATGTGCAGCACACATGCTTAATCAACACGAAGTACACATGCAGTGTGTTTTACTGTTTTACCTCTTCTTCCCTGTGTAGTAGCACTTTTGCATAAGACAATTGTTTTTCAAACATTTTACTTAAACTTTTTTCTTTTTTTTTGTATTTCCTGAACTCTAAAGACTTCATGACAGGTCCAGATTTCTGTTTACATTTTCATTAATTACATTGTATATAAAATGCAATCAACTATTTTGTCTTACTCACTAATTTCTTATTCATTGCCAATACATACTTGGCTTAAAACAGGCACCAGGTGTATATAGACAAAAGCATTTCCTTTGGAGAAAACATTGAAAGTCTGGCTCTATTTAGCTCTTTGAATCTGCAGGGATGCAGCCTCTGCCTCAGGAATATGCACATAATAGCCTTTTGTAATCATTTAGTCATGAAGTGATGCCAGTCAAACAGTACTGCATCTACAGGCCAGGTTTCTTTTTCTATGCTGAAACCAAAACACATTGCCAGAAGGCCTTGGGCAGTCATCAGAGCCAATATTTCAAAGCTATTTTCGGGCTTTATACATTTAGTATGGTGGAGAGCAGCTGATAAATCCAACGAGTGCACACCAAAATTTTGTTTGTTTGTGGACTGCAAATGTATCGGCACTTCTCTAGCTGGGTGTGTCTCGTGGCTTTTGGTCATCTCATGATGGTTCATGCATACAGGCAGATAATGTGAGCCTTACCATGGACAGTATATAATCCATTTGACAAATGGTCATCTTCATATAGTCATAATTCAGCACTTCAAATGTTAAATTCTGATATCTATTTTGTGTGACCAGTGATTTAAGTATGTTCCAACTGACAGATATTAGTCAGTAATAATTGAACCATTAATTTACTTGCTTTTAATAGATGTAATATTTATGGATAATAATCCTGTACTGTATGTGTATGGGCGCCACAGTGGTGTAGTGGTTAGCACTGTTGCCTTGTACCTCCAGGGTCTGGGTACGATTCCTGACCAGGCTCAATTCCTGTACTGTTATGGCGTTTGCATGTTCTCCCCATGTTTGGTGGGTTTCCTCCAGGTACTCCGGTTTCCTCCCACAGTCCACATACATGCAGATTAGGCTAATTGGCATTTCCAAATTGCCTGTAGTGTGTGTGTGTGTGTGTGTGTGCCCTGCGATGGATTGGCACCCTGTCTAGGGTGTATCCTGGGATACAAGTCTCCTGGGATAGGCTCCAGGCCCCCCACGACCGTGTATACAGGATACAGCGGTATAGACGATGAGTGAGTGAGTGTACATATATACACTCACTGACCACTTCATAAGGTACACCTTGGTACTGCAGGGTGACCCCCATTTTGCCTTCAGAACACCTTAATTCTTTGTGGCATATATACAAAAAAGTTCTAGAAACATTTCTTAAGGATTTTGGTCCATATTGACATATCAACATGCAGTTACTGCAGATTTGTTGCTGCAGATGTGATATATTCATGGTTATGTTGTTTATACCAGATTCTGACCCTACCATCCGAATGTCACAGCAGAAATTGAGACTCATCAGACCAGGTAATGTTTTTTTAATCCGTTATTGTCATATTTTGGTGAGTCCATGTGAACGGTAATGTAGCTTAATTTTATTAAAAGATGTTATTTGAGTTAAAAGACCACATACAGTAGACTGCATCCGTCTGAGGATGTGCCCCCCAAAATGAGACACAGACTTTGTTTGGAATGCCACATGCGGTTGTCTGGTTGGGCAAGTGAGGGAAAAAAAAGGTTTTGTTGTTGAAAAAGCTGTCCATGATTTTGATTCTGTTGACCAATCAGGTGCTATTTCTCTTACTTGTTGACCAATCAGAAGGTGTATGTCTGAGGCATCCCTGATCTCAAACATCTATATATTTTGCAGAAAAAATGGAACAAAAATATTTAATCTGCATTTTGTAAATATATTTTATATAACGTAATTATCATAATTTGCCATCTGCCATCTTTAAAATTTTAAGTAATTAGGTGACCAAGCCCTATAACAACAGCCCTATGACATCATGGTGTGTGAAGGGCCCTTTTGTTGTTGTTTATTTTTTTGGTTTTAGATTTTTAAAACTGAATTTTTATTCATTTTGTATCATAAAACCACTTTTTTAAATGAAGTATTCATCTTTATAGTTTTTTACCATTTGGTAAAAATCTAAAATAACAAATTAACTTTAAAATCCTAAAGCTAAATAAGTACCATTGGGTAGTTGTGTGAATCATAATCTGAATGGTCAATTATTCATTTGAATAGATTGTTCGACTCTGCATTCCTTATACTAGAGAGCTTAAAGTCCAGATCATGCATCACATAAAAGCTCTAATCTACAAAATGAGAAGGTTGGGATTTACCAGTCACAGTTTTGTGACTTCAGCCAAATTTTCATTTAAAGGCCCTAAACTAATCTTTAGGCTTATTTAAATCTCAACAAGCCTTCAGGAAAAGCAGGAAAAATCCTGCAGATCCACCTCCAGCGCTTTCCCATGGTACCACAAATCCAGCACTTGAGCCGCCGTGTGCTCAGCACTGGAAATGACTGCTTGTTGTGTGTTATCAATGGCTTTTAATTCTATGAAAAAGTTTTTTTTTTCTTTTTTCCCCTTCTTAAACATTCAAAACAAAGACTCAGCACAGGGAACAAACGTTCCAGTAAAAGCCATCTGGCAGAATTTACACACATATTAAGTATGCAAAGCTTTTGTGATAAGTTTCCGGACAGAAGCAGCGTCAGGAGTTCTCTAATAAAGTGAGGGTTTGGGGAATTTATTTTCACTCAAGTCTTACAGTTGCATGCTTAGACTGCAGGCTTTTCACAAATGGAAATCTATCTGGTGAGAGAAAAACTGAGGAATATGTTATTAGGTCAGAGAAAAGCCTGTTTACCAGCGAGTGCCAGATAAACAAGATTCGTCATCTCTTGAGTGAAAGCATATTTCTGTCAGATTCTCAAAAGCTGGTGGTTCCTGTATACAAATGTTTTTAAACATTTACTGTCTCTTTAATATGTAGTAACACTTTTTCTTAACACTTGTGAATTTTTGCATATTGTGCACCAATTATACAAAAAATATATAAAGGTCAAAATAAAAAAAAAAAAAAAAATATATATATATATATATATATATATATATATATATATTGATATATAGTTTTATTAAAGATAATAAGTATAGTCAAACAATAGCTAAAGGTAAAATATTAAAATAAGACATTAATTTATTTGTTTATTATTTATTTATTTATTTATGTAAACATTTATGTTTTGTTTTTTCTATTCAAAAAAATTTTATTTTCTTTTGGTATTTCTAAAAATTTAATAGTTACTTTTTTTGTTTTGTTTGTTTTTTTGTCTTTTTTTTTATTTCCTAGTTTGTATTGTTTATGTTAATACTGTATGTCATCTGTTTCATTTTTTGTCTGCTGTTATGTAAAAGGTACAATGAGAGAGTTTGAAAGCAGTAATATGAGGAGGTCGTCACTTGCTGCACTCACCATGATAAAACTAAGAAGGATTTGCTGGTGGAAATGGTGACAGTGATGAAAGTATAGTGCTCTTGGTCTCCTTGGTCTCATTTATATTGCACAGCTTCCAGTCACAGACAGAGTGTGTGTACTGTATATACTGTAATAGAGAAAAAGTAAATAAGATCTATTATTAAGCTAGATTTTTTTTTTGTGTGTGTATGAAACTTAATATTCTAGTCTAACTTTCACTGGGACATGGTTTTCGCCTGGGGATTTAAAATGTCTGCTTGAACCAACTTTTAACAGGCAGAAAATTCATGTTTTCAGTTGTCTCACATTTCCAGCTGTCAGTTGGCAGCAAGCAGATGTTAGTCAAGTACTACGCTTTTAAAGCAACCAATGCTGGAGCAAGGCCTGTCCAGTCAAATCAAGCAATAGTAATAAAAAAAAAAAAACTATACTGTCAT
The DNA here is from genome assembly GCA_030014365.1 of Clarias pachynema. NCBI lineage: Eukaryota > Metazoa > Chordata > Actinopteri > Siluriformes > Clariidae > Clarias > Clarias pachynema. Next base: position 18,319,578 of record JAQMYL010000005.1, on the reverse strand, counting down.
GTTCAAGAATTAGTACCACCTCTTTTAATTCTTTGTGTTTTTGTGTGAAGACATAATACAAATCATTTGATTCGTAGCGGATCTTACTGTTAGGCAAATAAAACCTCAGGTCAACAACAACAACATATTTCTTTTTCACTGCACTATTATTTATTTCACAGAAATAGGGGCAGTGGTGCCTCAGTGTGTTAATGCTCTGGGTTAGTGCTCAGCAGTTCGAGCCCCGGCTCCGCCAGGTTGCCACTGATGGGACCTTGAGCAAGGCCCTTGATCCAGCCTACTGTACAAACATAGCTTGGATATGCAAAGAATAAAGCCACACATATCCACGACAATGATCATGATAAAGCTATAAAGCCCTCCATATTAAAAGGGTTTTGTACTGAAATGAAAGTTTTAAAGCATTAATAACAACAGGTAATGATTTACAGTATAGTACACACTAACGTATACATCTAATTGTTTCATCTGTTCCTGTTCAAATATCAAGTCTGCATGAAATATTGCTACTTTATTTTGCAAGACCCAATCAGAAAATGTTGAGAAACCACACTTTACTATTATGGAGATTACTAATACTGTTAGAGCAGAGTATTTTATTGAACATTGTTATCATCTGTTGCATCAAGTGTTAAAAAAAAAAAAAAAAAAAAAGGAAAAAAATCTTTTTTGACCAGATCTTTGATTTGGCTCATATTCAGCAAACAGGATGAGCGTATGGTAATATGGAGAAACAGTTATAAAGAAAACTTTATCAGCAGGTTCCAACAAGTATTCTGCCAAGTTGTTTTGGCTTTTCATCAAGAGTGGCTATATGGCAGATCCCATCTTGCCAGAAGGGAGCTGAAACTTTTTTTTTTACTAAATGTTTAAAATTGAATTCGACAAACACTAGCCCTAGAGGCAAATTTCTCTCATTAATACTTGACATTCCTGACATTATATGGAAGTGCACTGATGTGATGGCTCTGGCACTGGGAAGTGACCCAGATTCAGTTTTTACTTTCATGCTTTTAACACTGAGAAGCACCTGTTATACAATATTAAACTGCAAGCTACAATGTGAACATGAACAGCCATTACAACAGAATGCTCAGAGTTAGAATGCTATTGAGTACAACACATATGCTATATTTACAGTAACAAATAAAGGCAGGTTTAAATCCACTCCTTTTGGCGGAGAAAAAGACATATAAAAGATGACAAGATATCACTATATTATGGGGTTTTGTACATAGAAATATAGTGTGGGGACAAAAACACTGTCCAGCCAAAAAAAGTTGGATGTTTTAATTTGTCATCTGACCACATTTAGCTTTGATTACAGAGGCCAAGTCATGTGTGTATATGGTTTCTCATGCTCCCAGAACTACTCTTCCACAATTTTAGTCCTGGGTTATGCCTTGTGTAAAGAAGAACTCCATAGATGGGATAACCTGGTCAAAAAAACAAAAAATAAACCTCTTCCCAGTTGTGTTGGACTAATGACACTTATTTACAGTATTAACCTAGTTAACCCAGTGTAAGTATGTATCCAGTGATGTAAACTTTAAAGCACTTTTTGTAAGTCGCTCTGGATAAGAGCGTTTGCCTAAATGTAAATGTAAATGTAGTGCATTTAAAATACCTGACTTCATTTTGTTGCTAAGCCTAGACCTGATCAACCAAAGCAACCGCATATCATAATGCTGCCTCCAGACGCTTGTAGAGTGTCTGCTATTCTTACCCTGATGTGGTCATTGTTTAGTCTTAAGTCATATTTGTCATCACATTGTATGTGTGGAAATGCTTTTACTTTCTCCATTAAGCACAGCCATAAGTTCTACTGTCGATTTCTTTTTTTTTAACCATTCAACTTCGCCAAGCATTTAACTGATCTCTGATGAAGGTCATTCGTTATAATTTTCAGACCACACGTCATCCACAAAGATGATGCTACAGCACTATCCTTCCATGCTATAATAATGTGATGAACAATTCTTAAACCAATGCTAATAATTGTCATGAATACATTGCTTGATACAGGCCAATAGTAATTTGACCCAACTGAAATTCTTGTTTGGCAGTGTTTTATTTCATGTAGAAGTAATGAATGTCCTCATGATTACGTCAATCAGCCATAACATTAACACATCATCATTGATTATCAATTATATACCAGTAGACTTCATACAGGATCATGGGTTACCGAGGTTCACCGATGCATGTGGAGACCAAAGGCCAGTCTGTCTGGTCCAATCCCACAGACAAGCCAATGTAGCACAAATCACCAAAAAAGTCAATTCTGGCCAAGATAGAAAGGTTTGAGAAAGCCCAGTGCACCCCATGCACAGGGCCCAGCAGGCAAAGAGCCAAAAGTCATTGACCCTGTTCCCTATGAGCTGCCACGTGGCACAAAGGTAAACAAAAAAATCTAGGTGGGTATAATGTTAATGTTTTATAGTTGATCTGTGTATATCAAAAGTACATGGTGTAAAAAAAAATAAAAATAAATAATAATAATGATGTTTGGAAGCATGATACAGTTTATTGCCAAATCCTAAAGCCAACTAAACTAAAGGATTAAATTCAAAAACACACAGAAAACATACATTCACACATACTTTCACAGTGAACACAGGCTCATGTTGTGTTTATGCAGTTAACCAGTGATTTGATTAAAGAATAGGTTTTATTAGTCTGGGAAACAAGGAATGTGGAATGCTTACTAAATAACACATGTACTGTACATGATAGCACATAACTATCTCATCAGAGTTCAATGAATAGTTTACTTTTGATTATTTTTTTTATTTTTTAATCCCATGTCTCATTGTGATGTAGATTCTTTCACTTTAAAATAAAACCACTTTGCACCTATGAAAAGTAAAAGCTTGTCTGGGTAGCATCATATTTGTCATTCCCTTCTGGTTTAATATTATAGTAAGGCACTTCAACTCGGCCAAATCAGATGCAGGATGAAAACACTAGAGAGGAAAAGATGAACACTTGACCACGAGAATCACAAACACTATTGTGCCAATTTGCAAGTGGGATTTTAGAAAAAAACGAGAGCCTTCACACACACAGGCACACACACACAATTCCAGCCTGCCACGGCCCCTATTTTCACTTAAGTTGTGCTTCTTGCTCACCGTTCCATAGTGTAACCTCTGTGCACTCCAAACAAGACCAGCTCCATTTGAAGCCCCTTAATAGCTGCAGAAGCCCAAAGCAGACAGGTGACACAAGACAGGTGTGTAATTGCTGGAAGAGCACACTGACTGACAAGGCTGACTATTTCACACAGAAACCAGATACGCTACAGCCTGCCAGAGTGAGGCTCAAGCCGTTAAGTGACGGTTTGTGGTTTTCTATTTTTGAGGTATAATTTTCGCTTCTGAAAGACTATTTGAAAGGATTAATGTGCACTATCCGGGATATAATATCAATATCCAGAGAGTTAGAAATGGTATGAAATCCATACAAAGAATTTGTCCTCTGTGAAAACCACTTTTGACCTATGTAATTGAATTCTCTGATTGTGAATAACTGTCTTAAAATAACTGACTTATAAATGGACGAAACTTTTTATTCATTTTCAAAAAGAACTTCATCCTGGACAAGGTTCTGGTGGATCTGGACACATTAGGAACAAGACAGATATACACGATGTATTGAACCATACAATAACTTCAGGACCAAGTCTTGATCACACGACTTGTGTGTAGGCAAACCTCCAACTACAGTAAGTGCGGGGCAATAAATATATAAATAATTTGGTTAATTCAAATGAACGTCTTGAACAATTTTATATACACAGTGTATAGCCAAAATTATTCGCTCCCCTACCTTCACATACATACTGTATGAACTTTGTACGGTCAGACACTGATGTTGGACAAGAAGCCCTGGCTCGCGTTCTCCACTCTAATACTGTACTTACCAAAGCTGTTCTTTTGGGCCAGCACCAAGCTAGCTTATATATATATATATATATATATATATATATATATATATACACACACACACACACACACACACACACAGTATGTATATATAGTATGTATGTATACAGTATGCAATGTAATCAAGAGGAAAATGGATGGTCACAAACCATCGAGCAAAGCTGGAAAAAAAAGTGGTATAAAGTTACCCAACAGCAATGTAAAAAACTGGTGGAGAGCATGCCAAAGTATTTTAGACATTGCATTAACAGAATTTGTTTAGAAACTATTTGCATTTTGTTCTATTTATGAGTTATGAGTTTATGAGTTATTAATAAAACAAAATACTGCATGATCTTGGTTTATTTTGTTGTGTTTTGATGTTGCCATTTCCTTTAAATATACACTCTAAATAAGAATAGGTCTATTTTGAATTTAAGAGAAATATTGTCAGCAGTTCACAAAAAAATAAAACTAAAAAAAGTAAGGCAGGACAAACTTTAAACCAAATTAATGACCTCCTACACCTTGTACTGCTCTTTTAAAAAATGTGAAAATAGTACTCCAAGACAAACAGGCAGCACTTCAACAAGCACTGAGCTCTCAGCAAAGTAAGGATTAAATATCACTTCAGATATGTGGAATTTGTAAAGGTTTAAAAAGTCAGATAAACAACGTCCAGTAAAATATAATACTGTGTTACATCTTTAGCTGATTTGCCAGTCAGTCAGGATTACATCATTTTCAACTCAGGCACATTCATCAGATGGCTAACTTGGAACAGCGATGTATATTTTCTCAAACAACTAACTGTAGAGCAACTATTTCAGATTTAATAAAATTAGCCTAAGCTAATACATATATAAACCATTTAAACTTTTATTTTGTTTATTTCTGTTGCTTTGAGCAGCTATGGTGATTTGACATTACTCCATAAAAATGAATGGAGAAAAATACTACATACAGTACATACAGTTTTATGGGGTTTTCATTAGCTGTAAGCCATCATCAAGAAATAAACACTTGAAATATTATTTTTTTTGCACATCTACATTTTACGAAAAACATTATAAATACATTGGAAAAATTTCCTATTGCTTTATGTAAGGATAGAATAATAAAATTTACATTGTAGTCAAGAATCATTCATAAATGTTTGTTTATTTTAATTTGTTTTAGTTTTCCAACACTCAAATACCCCAAACCAGCATTAAAACCAGAGTAAGCCTATGCAAATCGTGGGAGAACATGCAAAACACACATGGTAACCCAAGCTCAGGATCAAACAGGGGAACTGGGAAATGTGTGACATTAAAACTACCCATTGCATCAATGTGATGTCAAAAGTGTAAATACAATTTCTGCAAAAATTAATTTTCTTGAATTTTAATTCAAGACCTGAAATGAAAGGCTTTAGTGAAAGAATAGAACCACAGTGAGCTGCACTTCATCTTCAGTCCAGGTTTGTCTTTGAGGTCATAGCAGGTGATGATGCTGAGACACTTAAGACTCTCAGTGTGGAATGAGCGAGACTGAATGTTTTTATCTCATCAGGAACACTGATGTGATGAAGGGCATGATATGTATTCCATCAGCTGAAGGATGAAAGATGACAAAATATACAAACTGTCTTAAGCTTGTTGCTTTTCCTGAGCTAAAACGAGTGCACAGCCTGGCTGGTAGGGGGAATGCTAAAATATTTGTGTGAGCTGACATGCCAGGTTCAAAAACACAGTTTCAAAAAGGACACAGAGAAACCAAAAAGTTCACGCAAGGCTTATCTTGCCTTAGATTGCTCTGGCAAACAATGGTATTTCGATATAAGACCAATTTTGAAGATCGTGGAAAAAAAAAATTAGGGCGATTTTCAACTCTGTTATATACAGCCATTTTTCATGGGGGTTTCAGTGCTAACGCAGAGATGTGGCTACTCCCCAAGCGTGCTGATTTTCAGGGGGTTATTTTCACTTGTAATTGGGCTAGCTTTCATCTTGGCTGACAAGAGCAGTAGAGAGCGTGGAAGAGAACCAAGTGCGAGCTATCACTTCCCCTATTTCCTGGCCCCAGACAAAGCCAGGCAATGCTGCAGAAGATGATGTATTTCTGATCAAAGAGCCAGCGAGTTGTCAGCAGCCGCGGCTAGCTCAGCAACCTGATTGCTCAGGGATAGATTTGTCCCTTTGATCAGAGAATACTCTGACTGCAGGCTCTGTTTATGCACTGAGAGTGATTGAGGGAGGAGGGGAAAAACTCTGACATTATGAGCAGAGGGAGACAGGCAAGAAGGAGAGCGAGATAGAAATGTTGTCTTATATTTAGATATGAATATGTACAGTAATTGGACGTAACCCACTTAAGCAAGGAAGTATTCCTTTTTTTTTTTTTTTTAAATCCTGTTTGCAAATAACAATAAGGCATTTACAGTACACATCACTGGGTGTGGGCAATGTAATGTAATGTTACATGGTTTTATTCAAATTATACATGTCTGTAGGCCAAGTGCAAAGATGCAGACACACTTGTAATTATCCTACACTACAGCAAAGCTAAATGAAACAGATCACCTTGAAAGTTCATTAATGCTTTAGGAGAGGTTCTGTCAACTCTCGTACCTCCTTCTCTGTTCTCCTAAATGGACACGGGCAGCATGGTTAGCAGCACACCTGTTCCACTCTGTTCTGTCAAACCCCCTCAGAGCAAGTGGCTTTGAACTGCATGTAATATTTCAGCGGAGACATGTACTGGTAGAATAGCATAGAGCTGGGTTCTTGGCACTGGAATAAGACATGTCAGGTAGTGTGCTATAATCACTGGGTTAGAAAAATGGTAGTTATTATATGTAGTTATGGTGATTACCCAGCATATTTAATTAGTTACCTGCACATCATTTTATGATCCATAAAGCACAGCCTGTTCCATATCATCTTATTTGCAGCAGAGGCATTGAATAAGTTTAGCAAACACCACCAAATCCAGGAGGAATCACATATTTGTACACCATCTGAGGTAATCACATAATGGCTTAGAGCATAACTCACACACCAACACGCTTATTCACACACTACGGGTAAATTGGGAACATCAATTAGACTAATCTGCATGTCTTTGGACTGTGGGAGGAAACCGGAGTACCAGGAAGAAACCCACCAATAACAGGGAGAACATGCAAACTCTATGCACGCAGACCCCATGGTAGGAATCAAAAAGGAGATAGTTCCAACCATTAAACCACCATGCAAACACCCAATAACAAATCAAACCTCTGCAAATTAATATTCTTATTACTTCCTTCATCATTTTTTGCATTCTTGTTTCTCTTTTGAATAAGTTGCAAAGTTCATAACAACATATTAAAATAATCAGCGGAACAGAAGCTCTCAATCACTAGGTTAATCTTTTTTCTTTTTTTTTGCTCCAAAATACCCTTCAACCATAATTATGAACAAAAACATATACATTAATAGAAAAATATTGGTTACAGGTACTTCTTCCATTGAGTGTTGTGACTGACATTGTTGTAGTCATGTGTCTGCAAACACTCTCTAGACAAATTACTTTACTTGTTATTTTGTCACTGGACATGTCAATGCTGACTTTTTAGAAGGATTCAAGGAAAATGTTACATTCAGAAAAAGGAGTTTAAACTAATCAAATGAAGCAACTGCTGCGTTATGGTTCCAGAGATGTGTGGAAGCGAACCTAAAGGCTCAAAACAGTGTTTTAATAGAAAGAAAGTATTTCTAGCTTTTTGTCATAATATGTGGCATAAAACACATCAAAGCTCTCAACAAAAGACTCAAAAGACGTTCGCTGATATTTTAGGTTTTTGGATTTTGCTATTTTTGACCCTCTGATGCCTGGCATAGTCGAAATCAATTATGATTATGTAATCCCGGTATAGCATTATTTTTTTTGTCACATAATGAAGCATAATATAGGTCATTTCTGACAGCTGATGAAAACAGAATGCTATGCTGCTGTGATTGTGTTTATAAGTCAGAGCGGAGGTTAGGGTTGCAAAAAGAGCAAACAACTCTTGCACGAGTTACAGATCACTTTGTGTGTGTGTGTGAGTGTGTATGGCTTGGTCTGTGTCTCAGGAGGGTTAATTGTGTATTATATAGATATGAAACAGGCTATAGAGGGTGTTTGAGCAAGTTAACTGGCCTCTAACAAACTCTGGATGTGTAAGTCTGTGTGTGTGTGTGTGTGTGTGTGTGTAAATACTTTGGATAAGATGCATTAAGCTCTTTGTGCCCATTTCAGGTATAATTAAGCTGCCTTTTGCACATAATCTATTTGCACATAAATTTAAGCATTGTGCACACTGCAATACACGGTGTGCACTTTAACCCCACATTCAAACACATTCTACAAAAAGTGCACAAAAAGCAGATTAATTATTCTGTTAGGCGTAGGCTCCTAACCCTTGGGCAATTACCTGCGGCTGTGATTTTGTGTGCCTTCCAATCACAGGTGTAAATTAGTGCCATGTGTGTTGCTCTATTTAGGTTCCCTGACCATGCACACACACACTTTGAGAAGTAGAAGAACAGCACCAATGTATAATGTGCAAGCAATGAGGAAATTTAAATAAATAAATAAGTACATACATGCATAAATGGAAAATGGAATGTTTACTTTTTTGAGTATGCAATTATGTTGTTTTTGGATGCTTGTACTTTATATACTGATTAAAAAATACTGTCCAAAGACAAGCAAAGTAAACTAATTGGCATTTCCAAATAGTGCCCACTCTATTAGTGTGTGTGGTGGATTGCGATGGATCGATCCCTGCAATAGATTTGCACCCTGCCCAAGTGTGTGGCCTGGCAAATGCCTAAAATCTCCCGGAAAAGGCTCCAGGCTTCCCTGTGATCTTGCACAGGATAAACAAAATGAGTGCATGCTGATTCATGTGAACATAATAAGTAGTAAGGCAATTTATCACCCACTTTTTCACATATTTCAACCCAACATGAAAAATCTCCCATGGAGTGACTTCCCCAAGCACATGTGACAAAGCTTAAACTTGACAACAAAGTATAGAATGATATCACAGATGTTTATTTAGGATTTTGATGTTTTTCAAGTCCACGCATAATATTTTGAGTGAGGTTTGATCGAAAATGTTTTGTCTCAGAAACTGATATCACTATGACTGTATATTTTTATATTTAAATAAGCAATTTTGAACATCATTAGGGACGGATTTTTTTTCAGTTATAAAGAACAGATAACATCTCAGAAGGTCATTGGATGTCTGCAAAGTAAGTTATCTCTTGTAAGTTCTCAATAAATCAAGGTTTTTGTCACTTCTACTTTAGTATCCCTTTCTAGTGTTTTTTTGCTAAGATAGTTTTTGCATAAAAATGGCAAAGATATAATTTTTAAAATATTTTATAATTACTTGTAAATCTTTGTTACCATATTGCAAAGCGCAATGTGGCGATTTTGTGCTAAGTACTGTATGTATCACACAGTGTGCCAGTGTCATCCCACAATCTACAGACAGAATAATTATGCATTTGAGTTCACAACTTTTTATTGTATCTTACCGTACAAGTAAATGTATACTGGCATCCAACTGACATCAGTTCTTATACTTGCACACTTGCACAAAGTCAAGGATTTTTTAGGATCAGATTCAGGTGTATGATCATCAATTTCAAATGTAGGTTGAAATGCAGTCATTAACTGAAACAGAAACAGTTGAGTAGGAGGCTTAAAACTGGGTGAGGAACAGTCAGACCCTGCTACTAAAGTGAGGTTGTGAAAGATGGTTTCATGGTTATACACCATAGCAAGACTGAGCACAGCAACAAGATACAAGGTAGTTATACTGCATCAGCAAGGTCTCTCCCAGACAACAATTTCATGGCAGAGTCAGGTTTCAAGATGTGCTGTTCAAGCTATTTTTACGAAGCATGTAGGCGTAGTGGTCGGCCAAGGAACCTTAATGCAGGAGATGAAAAATACATCATGTTTACTTCCCCTCAACATCAGAAGATGACCAGCAGTGCCATCAGCAATGAAGTGGTGGAAACCAGTGGGACCCAGGTACTCCCATCTACTGTCCAGAGAAGTCTGTCCAGAAGTGGTCTTCATTGATGAATGGTGTCCCAAAAGCCATACCTTTGTGTAAATGTACGTGAAAGAACTAATGGCAATTCTGGTTTTACAGGCAAATGTGGTCACACTAAATACTGTTTCATTTGGATTTTTTTGTTTTCTGTTTATTCACTTTGTATTTAGTTGATTGGTAAAAAAAAAAAAAAAAAAAAAAAGAAAAAGATATTAACATTTCTATTTTTTTTAAAGAATTCTTACAGCATTTTCGACACCTACCTAAAACTTTTACGGTGGGAGGCGGTGTACACCTCTAGGATATTATCTAGGATAAGAGTTATTTGTCCATGAAGGACAGTGATGGGTTGCTGCATCAGATGACCTGGCCTCAAAAGTCACCAGAACTAAATCTAATTGAGATGGTTTGGGGTCATGGTACTGTTGGAAAACAAATGATCACCAAAAGTACAAACCAGATGGAATGGCATATCACTGCAAAATGCTATGATAGTCATGCTGGTTAAGTGTCGCCAGTCACTGACAGTGTCACCAGGAGAGCGCCTCCATACCATCACACACCCTCCCGCATGCTCCTACATAGTGGGAACCTCACATTCAGGAACAACCTGTTCATCTTCACTACATCTAATAAAGACATGACAGTTAGAACCAAAAATCTCCAATTTAGGCTCATCAGAACAAAGGTTTTTCACTGATCTAATGCCCATTCCTTCTGTTACTTGGCCTAAGAAAGTCTCTTCTGCTTGTTGTTCTTCCAAGTAATGGCCTGACTCCATTACTTGACTGCAGTCACCTCTGAACAGAGAACATTGAAATTGGTCTGCCACTTGACCCCCAAGAAGCATATTTGTGGACTCTGATCTGAATTATTGTCAATTTATGGGCTCTAATCTGAACTACTGTACAGCCATTCCAGGTGACTACCTCATGAATCTGATGAGAGAATGCCATTAGTGTGCCAAGCTGTCATCAAAGCTAAATATACCCACTTTGAAAAAAATTCAATATAAAAAACATATTCTGTTTTTTTTTTTTAACACTTTTTTGTTTACTACATAATTCCATATTGTTCTTTCATAATTTTACTGGTAGTGTATGTACATTTCTACAACACTTTAGCTGCTAAAAAAATCGGTTAACATCTTAGGATCCGAGCACAGATTAAGATTGATTAACTGAATAGCCAATCAGATTTTGGTAGGAGTATTATTTCACTAGATTGGTGTTACCACCCCTGTACCAGAAATGTCCAGTATATTTAGTATTAAAAATTGTCTACTTAGCCACTCGGCTTGTTATCTATACAACTTCCTCCCTTTGTTTCTCTGGGTTTTACTAAAACATGTTAAAGGGCTTTTGTTCTTTTACCATTTTGTTTCTCTCATGGTCAGTGTGTCGGAGCTGGCCGATAAGCATAGTATTGCATGACAGACACTTAATATTACGTTAGCTGTTCCAAAATGTGAAAGGATGTTTTGATTTGTCTTTGTATTATTTAACATTAGCTAACATTGGTTAAATATATGAAACAGTGCTGTATTTCTAAAAGTGGTTCATGTAGGTTGTCTGTATAAATACTTGATTCTATGATAGTTGACTGATTTAATACAAAACTCTATTTGAGGTTTTGATTCAATGCATCAATGTCGCCTTCTGTTTCACAAAATGGCTGCAACACAAACAATGCATGCTTCTTACATAAAATTGCAAAAAACTTTATTTGAGACGACATCCACAATTCATTTGAATCTTTTCCTAGGGCATCTTTCACATTTTGACATTTATGCCATGGATTTTCTATTTGAGTTAAAATTTCCATGCGCTCTGCATATCAAAATGGCCAACACCTGTCATATCATACAGAGGCTGAAACACACAGGGTGTGAAACAGACAACAGGACTGTGACTCAAGCCAAATACTTTGCTCCACCTAATCAAAGGTGGCCCGGTATCTATATGCCGCCAGATCCGTTTCCCTGTCCATATGTGTTGACATTTTCTGGTACTGAAACATTTACTACAAAGATTTTTTTCTGCTGCAATATGAATAATGTATACTGTACTTCAGTTTAAAGTGCACATGGAGCATCTGTCTTCAGGATGGATGGGAGCATCTGGGGATGGACATGAAATTAAAAGCATAAAAATTGAAAGAGGGCAATTAAAGGCAGCACATTAAAGTCAATTGTGTCATCATTATGGCTGGGTGATATGATGACATAATATTGATATCCTGATCATTTATGTCAAAATACAGTCACTTTTTAATATTTTATTGTTACATCTGCAGCAGCCAAATGTGTGGCTGCAGTGTGTTTAATATTACACAAAAAATAACCCAAGTACATATAAAGTGCAGTTTTTAAATGATGATTTCATTTTATTTCATTTGTTAAGGGGAAAAAGCTTAACACACCTCCCTGGATGTATGTGAAAAAGTAATTGCCCCTAAACGTAATAATTGGTTCTGCCATCCTCGAAGGTAACAACTGTAATCACGCATTTGCAATAACTTTGAATGAGTCTTTCACATCACTGTGGAGGAATTTTTGCCCACTCTCCTTTACATAATTGTTTTAATTCAGCCACATGTGTGTGTGTGTGTGTGTGTGTGGAGGGGGGGGGGTCTTAAAATCCAGAAGTCTTTAAATCCAGACTTCAGCCATTCAGCATTGTGTTTTGGACCATTGTCTTGCTGCATAACCCAAGTGAGCTTGAGGTCACAAACTGATGGGCAAATATATTCCTTCAGGAATTTTGATAAAGCACAGAACTCATGGTTCCATTAATTATGGCAAGTCATCCAGGTTCAGAATGAGCCTTTGTCTTTTTTTTTTTTTTTTTGGTCAGCAGTGGAATTCCCTTTGGAATTCTCCCATGGATGCCGTTTTTGCCCAGTTTTTTCTTATTGTTGACCTTACTGTGCCAAGTAAGGTCTGCAGTTCTTTAGATGTTGTTCTGGTTATTATGAGTTCAAAGATGAGTTGTTATTGTGCTTTTGGAGTATTTGATTTAAAAGGGCTATAATTAGGCCTGGGTGTGGCAAGTGAAATTAAACTCAGCTTTCCAAAAAAAAATGTGGCTAATCGCAGTTAATTCAAGATTCAAAGAACTTTAATCCCAGAGGGGAAATTGCTTTGTCTTGGTTATACAGTTGCTTTGATTATTCATTATTGTTGAGGTGGGAGGGATTCCTTTTTCATATAGGACTAGGATAATGATAATATTTAATTAAACTTTATTTTAATAGTAACTGATCCTTTCTTCTATTTTAAAAGTTTAAATATCATTTATTAGTTGTTAAAATCATTACATTTATTAGACAAAATACCCAACAGTTTGTGTCATCTCTAAATTATTATCTACATATGGGGGAAAAATTTGTAACATTTTATTTCAATTAAAGAATTATACTGTATGATTAGGTTAGAGAAAATTTTATCATTTGATAATCATATCAGTCTTTCTCTCTGTTATCACCTAAACTAAGTTTTATGTTATGCTTTTTTACACAACAGGTCATTTTACACTTTTATAGGGTTGGTAAGTACAGTATAACTGCTGATTAATTCTTAATTAATATTTTTTTTCTGATTGTTTTTCCATATGTTTATTAGAATTCAGCTATTATAATTTGCCACAGCTATGTCACATGTGCATGATGGATAATTTGACATCTGCTATTTGTATCACTTATGAACTAAATCTATTAAACATATATCTTGATCTCAACATGACAAACATAATATAAAGGCACACATCCAGCAAGCTAGCAATTAATCCATCGTATTTAGGCAAATGCTTGAACTCTTCAACATGTTTTCAAAGGGTAAATTAAAGAAAATAGATTTATACATAATTTTGGTAAAAATGTACACGTTTTCTTAAAGCAGATTTGTGACAGTATATAAGTATGTTAAAAAAGCGAGTCAAAGAGTAAAATTACCGTTTTTAGTTGTTTGCAAGAATGCATACACAGAGACATTTGATCTGAGTACTTGAGTTGCCTGCAGTCGCTCGATAGTTCAGGACTGGAATTTCCTTCGAGTCTACCTGAGCCTCCAATAACTATCTGGACTCCATATTAACATTAATTAACATCAACTGTTATACTAAACTGCCTGCCACCTAACACACAGTATGAATGCAGATCAATTCCTGCTCTCTGTTTCACCCAAATGAGG
>JAQMYL010000005.1:18282969-18295833 GCA_030014365.1 Clarias pachynema | reverse complement strand
CACATTCACATTCCATACAAACTTAAATAATTCTTTTGATTGTGTAAAGCTGCTTTGCGACAATGATAATTGTTAAATGCGCTATACAATTAAAATTGAATTGAATTTGATGGATGTTACATACATACATTTATACAGTATCTTATAAGAATATCTTTGTAAGAAAGGAAGGCAGAAAGAAAGAACTTCTCAGGAGCTGCTCTTAGAATTAGAGTGGTACCTCGGCATAAGAATTTAATCCATTCCAGAGGCAAGTTCTTCAGGCGTACTTACTTGGCTCGGCTTTCCACTGAGACAAACAAAAGTTTTAATCGACTACCAGAAGTACGCACAACCAGAAGTATGCCGATCAGCTCCGCTGCTCATATGCTGAAAATGCTTCACATACCAAAGCAAATTTTAGTTCTTATGACAAAAATATGCAAGGTGGGGCATTGGTATGCAGAGGTACTGTACCACTGTATGTTGTTCAAACACACTCTTAAGAAAGGGGGCTATTTAATATTTAAGCTTTCCAAACTGGCCAGAATTTCTCATTTATACTGTGGTTTGCAAAAGTATTGAGACAAACATTAAATTCATTGTTTTAATGACATTTTCAAATGTTTCATATAATGACAATTAAGACAATAAGAATAATCTGTTATTCAGTTATAGTACATTGCTGCACAACCATGAATATTTAGTATGAAGTCCTTTTATTCTTCAAAACCTGCCAGATCCGGCTGGTAAAAATGATGTCTGCTGTATTCTGGTGTCACTAAATCAATCCATGCATGCTTGATTGCTTCCTGAAGATCATGTACAGAAATTTGTAAACTGGTCCTGGTATCCTGGTCCTGGTAGGAGACAGCAGAATTCATCTCAGGCACCATTGTTGAAAGATTTTTAGTCTCCTTGACATACATGTGAACAATTTCCAGGTCTCGCAGAAGGACGCACATGTGAACATGTGAGCAATTTCTAGGTCTCGCAGACATAGATTGCCATTGCGATGATGGTGCCATGGAGCCTGCAATTTTATTGCTGAAGTCGCCGATCAACAGTCTTGGGTCATGTCTGGAAGTTTCATCTAAAGATCTTTGATTTCACTGTCAGTATCGCGTAGACTTGAAAGATGTGATTTTCAACATCCTAGTTTTGAAATGGGTGAAGATTATGTGGACATTCGTATAATCTCACCCATGGGTGTGTTTGGTGGCATGTCCTGAGTATGTGGTGTTCTTGCTATTACAAGTGAGTCACCCACTATCTGTCCATCACATTTCACTAATTCCGAAGATGCCCATCCTACAGTACATTGATCAAGTTCCTTGATCTAACACTTCTAACTCTACTAGACATCAGATTAGAATTTAAACTGTAAATTATTGAATGTATTAATTCAATTATTGAAACATAAATGATTGAAATAAAATAGGATATTTAATTTTCTCTTGTGACCTCATGGGTAAATCAAACTGTCCCATATTGGGCTTGCAAGCCTTAGATTTATAATTTCTGAGTTAATGGTTCTTAACATAGTAACCATTTATACATAACACCAATTGGATCCTTGTATACACTGGTATACATTTCTATGTTGGACATTTAAGAGGGACAACAGAGGAACATCTGGGGTTATAGATTTCATTTTCCCAATAGTGTACTTTCATTTCCTATTAATTAGTGATGGCTGAATAATATGCTGCAGGATGCATATAAAGGTAAGGCAAGACATGAAGGGGCTAATGTGTGCTTGGACAATTAAATAAAAATAATAATATATTGATGATTTTAATATATAGGAATGAGACAAAAGAGAGAGAAAGTGCAACTAAACAATGTAAAAT
This sequence comes from Clarias pachynema, assembly GCA_030014365.1. Lineage (NCBI taxonomy): Eukaryota > Metazoa > Chordata > Actinopteri > Siluriformes > Clariidae > Clarias > Clarias pachynema. The sequence continues at coordinate 18,294,001 of JAQMYL010000005.1, read as the reverse complement.
ACTTAAGCAGTTATAATATGTTTTTAAAGAACCTTACTGATTTAAATAGCTTAAATAAAATTGTAACTATAATTTAAATAAAGATCGCCACATGAAGTTCATGTCTATCGATGTTTAACTGGGGATCGCCCAAACCTCTTCGATTGTGTATTTCCCTTCCTTTCCTTTTCATCTCGCCACAGCAGTCCTGCTGCATGCCTCACCATGCCTCCTCAGCTGGCTAAATTAGAAATCTTACATGCACTGCATCCCATGGGAGAAAAGATTGTGCACTTCTATCTTGAACGATTTGCACCCTTTTGAATAAGCAATGGTGTGTCCCTGTGGCCCAAGTCCCTCCATCTCTCACTCCAATATTCCTCTGTTTTCAACTCCCCACCCGTACTTCCATAGATTGGCTAGCTTCTACACTTCGAGCCATCAGAGCTGCACTGGTGCACAATGCCAGCCCGGGGCTTAGCTACCATGTGATGGATATATTTTCATGACTATCGCCGTTATCTCAGCCAAACAGGTTCCCGGCTCTATTCTCTATGCCCTGTCTACCTCACTCCCTTCTACTCCCCCTCTGCCCCAAGCTTTTTTCACCCCCCCACTCCCATTTTCTGAAGGTCACTCATTAATACTGGTGAGCATTAATGTTGATCCTGTGACCCACTGGCCTGAGAGCTTCAGTAGTGATATTGGAACACAGTAACCCTCGTTTAGTGAAGGTTGTATGCTAGGGGCTGATTGGCCAAGGTCAAGGACCAAGGGGATAGGACCTCGGGAGGGGCGGGGGGTTTGGGCTGGAAGGCAATCGTCACATGCCTCAAAACAATTCAAGGGGACCCCAACTGCTCATCGTTTCCATAGACACACTACAGCATGCACCCTTGGGATTGATTGCTTACGCAGCACATCTCAAGTCAATCAATGAGTTGCATTTAATGATAGAAGGCGCAGATATCCATCAGTAAATGACACTCCAATTTCAGCTCAGACCAGCAAATGGAGCTGCATTTAGGACATCTGATATGACATCTGTTTGCTTTTTTTATGGCTGACAGTTTAGAAAATTGTGGTGTGAGTACCACACAGAGAATGAAAGCCATCATGGCTGTGTAACCATAAAGCCCACATAAGCTGTTAAGGAAATAAATCTAAGCTCTCAGCGGATAGAAAGATGCTACAATTTTAGTCACCAGTCTTATTCTATTACTTAGCTTGCAGGCTTGAATAATAGAAATGCTTGCAGCTGTTCTGTTGAAATTTATGTTGTTTACTATAATTCTCTAAAGTAATTACATTCAAAAGAAACAATGAGCCATTAAAAAGATCAATCACTTTTGCATATTTTCTCCTGAGAAAATAATATAAAACTTAATTAGTCAAGAATGTATTTTTTAAAAACTCTCAATATACAGTATTTAACATAAAAGAAACAATTAAAAGAGAGCACCATCAAAATATTTTGTTCATATCTCAAATCTTACATATTACATCATTTTCTACAAAAAAACAACAAAACAAAATTTGTTCTTTATTGCAAGGCGAGCATTTCTTGAGACTCAGTTGTTCCAGTTCACCAATGGCGTTAATGTATCATGTATCTGTGTTTTCAAGCTTGCTCCTTTCTGCCAGCCAAGAGGTCAAAGGGTAAAATAAAGCAAAAGCCATTTAAAGGATGACAAGGCATTTGGAAGTCTGAAGCTAACACGATCCCTTACAGCCGGCTTCAGCTGAGGCCCCGACCGACCAACAAAGGTGCAGTTTGTCACAATCCTTGAAAGCTACAAGAGAAGGGCTTATTGTGTGCTCCTTTGACCTTTTGAGGCCCAGGAGATGAAAGTCACTTTTTTTCCACAGTGGAATGTGACTGCATTGAGATATTACACAAAGTTGCTAGTACATAGTGCAAAGTACTGGAAACATGCCTTTAAACATGGAAGTATGGCTTATACAGTATGAATCTCATAACACCATAACATACCAAAGTGCATGTGAAAGCAATACATCAACTGCAATCACTTATTTTTATTAAGCAATTACAAAATATACAATATGTAGCAGGCAGCAAAAATTTCACACTGCGCATGGTCAAGGAGGCTGACCATAACTAGATTAAATCCAGCTGTCACATTAAATCATGGTTGCTTGTGTGCAATGAGTGCAATACTAGTTGGCTTGAAACAGCATTTCATCCTATAGAAACATCTATCATTTACAAAGTGTGGTCAAAAATCCATGTGGAAAGCACTTTTACATCCTGACGTTTGCAGGAGATTTTATTAAAATGCTCCTAAACCTTCTTAATATTTGAAAGCCCAAGTTCTGTAGGCTAATTGTGCAGGGCATAAATAACATATTAATGGGTCAATAGTTATATTAAGATAAATGAACAGGGTACAAAGGCTAAATTGAGTCTGTACTGATTCTGCTCTTTAAATTGGATGACTAAAGAAAAAAAACTGAGAAAGGTTTAAGTATGAAGATCTAATCAAAAATACTATTGTTTGAGCCCTAAACTGTTTATCAAAGTCATAGTACAAATTATATTATTGTTGAATTAGATTTGGTAAAAAAACAAATTGAAACAAATAAAAGAATAAATAAAAACTGGTTTAATTTAAAGTGAATAAAATTGTTGCAAACCAAAAAAACAAACAAATATGAAATGTATAAAAATAATTTTGTTTAGTTTCGTTCTTCAATTTTTGTTTGAAGTACTGGAACAAACATAGCAAGTGGGCGGGTGTTAAAGAGTAGTTTACTCATTGGCTATTAACTAAGGGACGGAGCTCACAGTGCTTCTTCTTCATTGGCCGGGAGTTATAGGACTATCCTCATTGGCCAGCTTTGACTCTCTTAGACACTAATACATTACAACATTTACATTTCTCAACCAGTTGTTTATATACAGTATATATGCATGAAATAAACTGTCTGTGAATCTCAGTAGTATACTATAAGGACCTTATAGCAAGGATGTATTACTTCTCAAGTAAATAATAATTTAAGGTCATCCTGTATCATAACACCCACATTTATAAAAGCATGTATTTGCTTTATTTTTCTGGATTTCTGAGGGTTTCCTATAATAACATCACATAATTTTATTTCATTTAATCTTTCATTTTTGTTCATTTCTTTTTGACACTAATCTAATTCCATAAATGTTTAATTAGGAGTTAAGATTAAATAGAAATTAAAGTGCAGCAAATATGAAAGCTATTTGACACAAAATGTAAGTGATTCTTTAAAACAAGTAAACTAATGTATTTGCATTGGAGCAAGTGTTGTGTGCACAACCACAGCTGTGCACCCAGTGACCAGTTAGCATTGTGCTGATCTTCTGATGGCATAAGTAGTAGTTATGTGTATGCCCAGAACCCGGTAATATTTCCAATAATACACAAACTTGGATGAAACTGAAAGAGAGCACAAGCACATCTGGCCCACTTCATCTGTTTAAAGTGTAATTAGGCTGTAATTTGTAATTTTGAGATATTTTGCAATTTTAATAAACTTGGAAGAATTAGCACTAAAGAAATATATATTAATAAAAACAAAAAACAAATTCAAATAAAAACTGTTTTATGTCTTTAACAGTTGTTTATTTATTTTTGCCATGAACAGTTTTTACAGCTAAAGGATTTAAAAAGTATTATATAAACTACTGACTTGCATGGCATTATATCTCATGGCACTTCTTTGTGTTGATTAGAACAATTGCTCCAATTAGGATGAAGAAAATCTCGACAATGCTTTAGGAATCAGAAATAAAAGTACAGCTAAGGGATCTATGTAAAGCTCTAGTGCCCATGACACATTGTTTTATTGAACAGCTCCTTCCCTAACCTGCTAATTAAATGTGAAGAAACAGATAATTGACTTGAATTCTATAGAATTCCTTTGGAGATTCCACATTAATTCTCAGAACCAGCACAGCAAAGGGATAAAAGACAAATCTCCATTCAAAAGAGAATGAGTTTCTCAAAAACACTGCTGGAATTTCAGCACACATCTTGTATTCCATGTCCAAGGAGGACACGCAAGCATGAGTTCTCCTGCTGCTAAAGTTCAAAGATGCACCATGTGCTTTCATTAATACTGTACATTGCTATTGATCCGCTTCCTCAAGTGAAAGCTCTGGTACTGGTTCCTTCTTCAAAAATACACTTTCAAGTTCTTACATTTTAATGCAAAGCATTATTATAGAGTAAAACTCTTGGTCATGCTCGAATAGTTTTCTAAAGTTCTTTGTAGTTTTTGTCTGAAATCTGAAATCACCCCTACACTTTGATAAAACTTTGCATTACTGTATATTTTGTTATAGTTCTGATGCATTGAAGTTCAAAATCAAGTGCAATTTTTGATTCCTGGTTTTCTTTTTAGGATGTTATAAAAATTCAACAAAATAATCTCACCTCTGGTTGTGGAGCATACCACAGAAAGTTTTGCCTCTCCAAAGTAAAAAAAGAACCAGTTGTCTAACATCCAAACAATTCTTAACTGTTGAACTGTCAAAAAACATCTTAGTCTTGACTCTTTGAGCTCCCCACTACCTTATGCCATATTCATATTTTAACACCGCTGGCCCGCATGAACGGTACACTTGCGCATGGACTGTCAGCTTTTTGACTGCATGTGTAAGGTGAATGATAGCCGTGACCAAGTATCCTAACACAGCTGAGCACTCCTGCTCACCTTCTCCCATCACAACTCGCATTTGAACTCCATCTCCCCTGAGTGTATGTCAAATCACTCATCAAATCATTCAACTTCCCATGCACAGAGGATGAATAAACCTCACAGATGAATTCCCTTATACTGTCATTTGCTTGGATTCAGATGCCTGCTCATAAGAGTGACTAGAATGCAAATTCAGTGAGAGAAAATATAGCTGAAATATACAGTATAGAGATGGACAACTAATTATTTATATATATACAGTATGGACCACAATGCTCCTTGGATGGTCTTTGTAACTTTACTAGAGTCATGAGTGATAAATACCATATTTCCCTGCCATATGTCTTTTAATTAGTTTTGATGAATATGAGGACCATAGGATATTATTTACATAATTTTCATACTCATAAAACCATTTAATGAGCCCATGAGCCCCATGAATGAAGTATTGTAATCTTGGAAGAAATCACTCTCCATCAGTATAGTCAATTTTCTTCATACGATAAAGGTAATCAGTCATATGAATTGAGTATTGATTAAAATTGATGCTTATTTGTTTAACTGCCTAAACATTTTAGAGGTAAAAGCCTAAAAGAAAATTATACAAAAAAATAGGTAATTCAGCAAACTAAACACATATTCATGTCTAATATAATGCATAAGTAAAATAATTACACAAATGTTCCATTGGAAACATTTTTTTTTTCACATCAAGAGTCATTACAGATCTTTTAGTATTTCCCATGTTGCATTTAACATGAAAATTTAATGCTGGGTATGTTGTTTTGTTGTGATGCATCTGTTCACTTATGCTAATCTAAAGGTATTAGGGAAAAATACTGCAAATGAATACTCATTATTTAAGCCAACTCGGGAAAAGAGCGTGGTGCCTGGATCAGTGAATGTCATTTCAGTGGTTTGATGAATAAAATGTTCAGAGGAACATGAAGTGCTTAGTTTGAAGTAGTCTGAAAGCCTCTTGTACCTCTATTTACAACAAGTGCATTCATCCACTGTAGGCCTTTTATAATGAGTTCCTCTCTTTCTTTGCTCATTCTCCATCTTACTATGCTCCGGATAATACGGTCCCAATTGCTCGACAGAGACCTATCTAGCTTTTTGCTGTGGTTCATTATTTGTCGCTGTTTAGAGAGAAAGCAGGAGATCATAGAGGAAGCCCAGAATCTGCATTTATTTGCCATATTTCTTGGTCACTAAGAGAAATAGAGCAAGCAATTACCACAAGGCTGTTCTGAAGTATCAACTTCACTTCAAAGAGGGGCTGAGAGCATGGCACCATAGCCAGATGCGGGGTTTGTAAGTGTGGGTAAACACGAAAGGATGACAAGCCTTCTAATAGAGGTCTCCATCTGAAGATGTCCCCACCTTCAGCCTTCCTTTTATATGGCATAGAGCACTTCTCATGTTCAACAACAAACATATGTGTGTGTGAGTGTGTGTCTGCACACATGCACATGAAATACTATTTTATAGAGCTCAATCTTGCCTTTACAGCATACATTTTGTAGACATTTACACAAGAGCAAGCAGCAGGCCCAAAAACAATGGGTCAATGCTGATGTAGTGGTAGATACAAAGCACCCCACTACTGAACTAAAATGTGTGTTTAAGGTACATCCTTAGTAGAACGTCACATTTGCAAGTAGCACTAGAGGGTCATATCGTGCCTGTTTTTGTTGCCCTCCATCTTTCCTTATTGCAATATAAAAATTTTAAAAGTCCTACATTTTTGACGCATGCCCACAGTTGCAAAGAAATACATGTTCTTATTTTTTTTCTGCTTTATGCGTGATTAGGACATGTCCCACATAAAGAAATGTGTACTTAACATAATAATATACCCAATAATTTTTAACCAAAACGCCAATTAAGATTATTGTGGTTTCCATAAGCTGTGCGTGAGCATCAGCAAGCTTGCCTACGTAGCTAGGGTTTTCTAATTCCATTCTGATTAGGAAGATATGTCTAAGTTAAACCAATTAGAGATATAAATAATAAACATAAACATCATATGACTTTGTAGTAGTGCAGAACTAATCCTACTTTATAGTAACCACATAGCCATACTCTTCCTATTTACTGGTGCATCCAGAACCTGAAATTCAGCCTCTAAGAAACACTTATTCTATCTGATTCCACTAATGGCACAAATAAATCTCAAATATCTACTGTAAATGCACCTATGAAAAGTCAAAACTGTTCGTCCTGACTATAATTCAAGTTAAGTAAATCCTTAATAATATCAAGATTCATCAGTGGGTCTAAGGACAAAGTTTTGCTGTAATTCCATAAAAATTCATATTATATACTACATAATACAGTACATCTCAATAATAAGCTCAATAACAATCACCAAGCTTTACCATGTTTATAAGTTTTATTATTCACCCGTAAGCTCCATTTCAAGGTGATGAATATCTTGTTGCTGAACAGATGTCGTAAACTGGCGACTGAAGGTGAAATACTGAAACCATGGCTGCTCTTGAACGTCACGTCTTGGGGCCGTCCCTCCCAGCTGTGCTTGTCCATCACTGTGAAGACTTCATCTCCAAAGGGAGCGTTGCCCACCAGATGCTCCCACAGGACCTTTGGGTAAATAAATGGTAATCAGAGACTTTACAGCCAACAGCACTTTCCTTTCCACAAGCAGGTCAAAGAGTGCAAGGTGAGCTTCATTTGTCCTGTGGCCAGTGATGAATTTAGTGCTGCAGGGATGACAAGAAAGAGAGAGTCAAAAAGTGACCTCTGATACCACACTGGGGTCATGGTATCTTTTGCCAGCAGGAGGACTGGGAAGGACTTGGTAAAGCATAAAGCTGTCAGGATCCACTATATCTGACCTATATGTACAAGTGAGTTGTCCACTTTAGATGTTCCTTGTATGCTCTTAGGATCAAATATGGAACCCACTGAATAGGTGCAAAACTGCATCGCTATGCTTCTCCTCCCAGTCATTTACCTCTCTCACAAATGATATGGATAAATATTTTGTTTATTTTAGTTTTTTATATTTGGCTTTATTTTAAATTGCTTCTATTACTAGAATTACTTGAGTGAGAGTAAGGGAGGCAAAACTCCCAACATTGTTTGCCATTATCAATGGAAAGCCATGTTTGCATTTATTATCAACAGGGGTGAGATAAGAACAAAAACAGAGTAGTTTGTCGCAGCACACAGCTTCCACTGCGGGAGTAGAGAGACTACTTATCTTGTGTGTTCCAGAAGATAAAAGGAGAATATTCCTAGAGGAGATCAATAGTGGTTATTCAGTCCTGACTCTCAGCGCTGAGAGCAATGGTGGTGTCCCAAGCAAGACTCTGCAAGCATATTGATTTTAATTTATTTTTAACTTAGTGATGGATATGGGACAAGCTGAGAGAACCATATTGGTTGGTTAATTACCAACATCCATTAATTGGATGGTGACATGGGACACTCAATATTAATTTATTATAACAACTGATTTGCAAATGCATTGCAAATTGTAAAGAAATGTAATTCATTGTGTCTTTCACAATTGTACCAATCAGACAAGAGCAACATTACTCACTTATTCCAAAACAATTACACTATTTGTTTATAAGCTAAAAAACATTTTTGAGGACATTTTCCTTTCAAAATATATATTTTTTACACAGAACTGTTGGTCAAACAGACCTTTAATTGAGGTATTATATTTCTAGTTGGTAAGTTTAAATGCTTAGACAGTCTGTCTACAGGACAAGAAGCCTTTTGAAACTTGGTAGACTTTCTCTCTTGGTAGAGACAGAGGTATGATCTATGTGCAAAGATGTCTATTTGGTAGACAATCAGATCCAAAATAAGCAAGTCAAGCAAGAAGTCTAAACTTAAATCAACAGTAATAAACATGGCCAAAGGCTACTGTAGTAGGTGGGGGGAGGTGGGGGGGGTGTAAAAGAATTAAAGCATGACAAGGCAGTCAAATATGATAACTTACGGCAAAAATTTGCAATGACCCTAAGAACTTGAGCTGTTTAAATTCTTTAAACCAGGAAGTGGACATGAAGTATGAATTAGATCTCAGGGTAAAACACTTTTTGCAGGGAAGAGAAATGTCCTAAGCCGTTGTTACATGTCTCACACTATAACTATTGTATAAGGGGCGTTCACATCAGAACACAATTATGAAAGTTCACTTTTTCCCTTTTTTTTCAATTTTGCAAATCACCTGTTTGTTGTTCACACATCTGAAGATTCCACATTTTTCTCATGTTAAAGTACTACTTACATTTATATTCATTCACCAGCCATTAGGTAGATTTTGCTGGGTTGGATCCTGTTTTGCATTCAGAACTGCTTTAATTGTTTGTGGCATAGGTTCAGCAAGGTGCTGGAAATATTTCTTAGAGATTTTGGTCCACATTGACATGATAATATCATGGAGTTGCTGCACATCAGTCGGCTGCACATCCATGATGCGAATATCTCGTTCCACCACATCCCAAAAGTGGATTAAAATTCTGTGACCGTGGGTGCCTTTTGAGTACAGTGGATTTATTGTCATGTTTAGAAAACCAGTTTGAGATGGTTTTAGCTTTGTTCCATAGCGTTATGCTGTGGTCATAAAGGGATGGACATGGTCAGCAACAATACTCAGGTATGTTGTGACTTTTTTTAAACGGTGCTCAGTTACAATGCTCAAAATATCCCCCACGCCATTACACCACCAGCAGCAGCCTGAAACCTTGTAGAATGGATCCATGCTTTCATGTTGTTTTATACCAAATTCTGACCCTCCATCCAAATGTCACAGAAATCGAGGCTCATCAGACCAGGCAACATTTTTTTATCTTCTATTGCCCAATTTTGGTGCCCATACAAATTGTGCTGCGGTTTCCTGTTCTTAGTTGACAGGAGAGGCACCCAGTGTGGTCTTCTTCTGCTGTAGCCAATCTGATGTGTTATGCATTCTGAGATGGTCTTCGACATACAGTACCTCGGTTGTAGCAAAATATTACTTGATTCACTGTTTCGTTCTTATCAGCTCGAACCAGTCTGACCAGTCTTATAGGTCTGTCTGAGTACCGATGTCCACAGTAATCAGTTTTCATTATGTGTGTGTAACTGAACCCTGAATACAACAAACTGTGACTAACCCTAAAGTGAATAAATTAGTGTTATAATTTTAAGTGGAAATCTTAATCAGATCTTCTGGATGCCTGCAGAAGCCTCCATCTGTCCAGTTCCTGCACATCTTCCAAAATAAATCATATACCACGTAAATCCTCCAGAATTCACAATTCCTTGCTCAGAGGATTGTTGTTTCATTCTTTTGCATGCATTTGGGCATGTGAGAAGGGGAGCAGTAACAGATGGTGTTTATGATTATAATCACCAACGGCCTCATCAGAATGCGGGCCTTACCAACACTGCTGCTACTCCAAAGGAGAGGGGAAAAAAGACACAAACATAACCTAACAAGACAATTCTGTCTACATCTCATCACAGATTGGAGTATCACACTTTATACAAGGCATCATTTTGCTTGTCATCAGACACTCGTAGTGGAGACCTGAGCAGCAGTCAGTTATTAAACTGAATGGTGCAGCAGCATGATTAAAAATGCAAGGTAAGGATCTGCCCTTCAGGAGAGTAGCTATCAAACACCTGCCTGTCAGGTGGCTAATATCCTCGCCTCATTGGCTTTGCATGCCTGTTAATAATTCAGTAAGTGAAAGATTAATTGTTGCTCATTCAGTTATTGTGAGTTCTTTTTTTCCCCCCTTGGCTGTGACTTGTATCATTCAAGTAAATGTAAAAGCTGTTCAGGACACGATGACATCTGTTGCAAACAGCTCTGTAAGAAATCTGGCAGAAAAAAAGGTTTTAGTGAAGTTAGGATTGGGGAGATGAAGAAAAAAACAGCAATTTTAAATGCCTCCCACACACTCACACACACTTCTCATGTCTTGTCCATCTGCAGTTGTAACTTAGCAAGGTGCTGACCATAAACTCAGAGAAGGCAAGGCATGCAAAGCAGAGCTACAATATAAAAATATAAAAACCCACCCAAGTGTCAGATGAAATGTGAGCCCCATCCAAGAAAGTTTTTATAAGAAAAAGAAAAAAAAGTGTGATCTGCCCACACTCTGATGATTACTGCCTTACAGTGGACACAAGGACGGGGTTTTGATTTTTTTTTTTATCACATTCCCACAAATAACATGCTTATCCGTGGGTGGATGTCGTTGACCCAACTACAGCTTGGAGGAACAAAATAATTTCTGCTCAAATATTTCTGTTTGTTTGTTTGTTTGTTTGTTTGTTTGTTTTTTGTGGACTCGACATTCATTGCTGTAACTTTATATTTATAATT
>JAQMYL010000005.1:18260513-18276279 GCA_030014365.1 Clarias pachynema | reverse complement strand
TTGGTGACCCGAGTCCCAAACCCTCTCACTCTCCTGGAACCAGTGGGTCACAGAAGGTACCTCGGATAGCGTTCCGTTCCATGGAAAAAGCGGTGGTTGGTAGCCGAGTACGCACTGGAAGGGGGTGAGTCCTGTAGTGGGTTGTCGGAGGCTGAGGGTGGTGCCTGGTGTTTCCGTGACAAGAGGAGCATCCCATAAAATAAATACTAAGATTTAACTCTGCTAAAGAGGATAAGTTCATTTCAAGTTCTTTGTAATCCTTAGAAATTACCAGTTAACAGCGCCTCAGGTTAAAGTTCTACAATATATATACTGTATATATATATGTGTGTATGTATATATGTATGTATGTATGTATATAGTTCACTCAGAGTGAAGCCTTAAAGGTCCCATGTTGTATTATTTGTTTAACAATTTAACACATATCTCACAAGAGCTGCAAAAATGTTTGTTAATTTGCAAAAGTTTGTCGATGCGCAAAAGTGCAATTTCAGTGTCTATGTAAATGAGCTGCTGTTGAGTCACTGCATAGCTGAGCAACAAACCAGGCCAGGGTAACTTCATGTACTGTATGAGGTCACATTAGGAGGAAAATCTAATTTGCTGGTTTAAGCCCCAGGTAGTACAAAATAGAAAAATGTGATTTTTTTTTCTCATGTATTTTATTTGTGTACACGGACACACTGGAGACCTATCTGAATGTCTAAAAATGTATTTTGCATAATAGATTCCTGGAATTCCTGAGATTCTGAAATATATTATCATAACAAAAACAGCAAAACAAACATTGTTAAAAAATTATCAGAAAACAGGGTATAAAGTGATTTTATAAAATATCGACACATGCTTTTCCTTGTGACACCTTCATTATACAAGTAACATGTAGACTAATGCAACCATGTCATTACAAACCTCACAATTAATATGTTCAGAGCCATTTCGAGGACCATCTGAGGCTCTTTCATCTTTAAGTCCCATCTTTATTGTATCATTAAGAGGCAATTTAAACCGTTAGTGGGTAGCATAATGAGAATCACTCTTAACAATGCTTAGCTGTGAATATATGTGGCAACTTCTTTTGTTAATCATTTCAACTGACAGGGTAATGGTGAGAGGTGTGTTGAGCAATGTGTCACTTGCTGAATAGATAATCATGATATGCAAAGGCTATCAACATCTCTGTCTAATGGTCAGCTACCTTTTAAAGTGGGAGTTTCTCAGAGTACTTCAGTTTCCTCCCACAGCACAAAGACTTGCAACTTAAATGGTGTTTCCAAATTGCCAATAGTGTGTGAGTGAATGTGTGCATGTTTATGCCCTGTGATGGACTGCCACCCAGTCCATGGGGTATCCTGCTTGGCATGGGCCCCAGACCTTCCTTGACATTGAATGAATATCATCAAACATGAATGAATGAATGTTGTTATTTTTTTTCCTTACAATTCAGGGCAATCAGGGGAGAAGGCCCTTGAACTCAGGAAGGTGACCAAGAACCTGATGGTCACATTGAAAGAGCTCAAGCATTTCTTTGCAGAGAGAACGAACCTTTCAGAGGAGCAACCAACTTGTAGCATCATACTTAAAAAGACTTGAAACTGTAATTGGTGTCAAAGGGGCTTCAAAAAAAATCTCATGAACTGAGAGTCCTTCAGGTGCATTTTGACAAACTCCAGGTGACTGTTATGTGCCTTTTACTGAGGAGTGGCTTCTGCCATACTCTACCATACATGCCAGAGAACTGAATGGATTGTTGTTCTTCTGGAAGGTTCTCCTCTCTGTACAGAGAAATGCTGGACCTCTTTCAAAGTGACTATCGGGTTCTTGGTCACCTCCCTGACTAAGGCTCTGCTCCCCGGATCACTCTAGGAGTCCCGGTGGTTCCAAACTTCTTTCATTTACATATGATGAAGGCCACTTTGCTCATCTGGACCTTCAATGGTGCAGAAATTTTTCTGTACCCTTCCACAGATCTGTGTCTCTATACAATCTTGTCTCTGAAGTCTACAGACAATTCCTTGGACTTTATGGCTTGGTTTGTGCTCTGACGTGCACTGTTACCTGTGGGACCTTATACAATATAGACAGTTGTGTGTGCATTTTCAAGTCATGTACAATCAACTGAATTTACCACAGGTGGACACCAATCAAGTTGTAGAAACATAGCAAGGAGAAACAGTTGAAACAGGATGCACCTGAGTTCAATTTTGAGTGTCATGACAAAGCCTGTGAATACTTATACATGTAATTTTTTGTTCTGTTTTTTCTGTTTAATACATAAAACTTCTTTAACATTGTCATTATGAGTTATTGTTTATAGAATTTTGAGGAAAATAATGGATTTAATTCATTTTGGAATAAAGCTGTTACATTACAAAATGTGAAAAAAGTGTGCGCTGTGAATACTTTCCGGATTCACTGTAAAGGCGTTTTCAATGTAAATTTCAAGTTAGCATATGATCTTTTAATGTGCCTATATGTTACCTTAAGATCGATCAAATACACCTGTGAAAACTGCATTCAAATTTGTTCAGGAGTTTTTACATGATACATGCATAAACTGACAGACAAACCGACAGAAATAATTTTCAAAAACCATCTGATCAATTTACTTAATTTACCTATCCCCCCAATTTTTTTTTTCTTTTCCAAATATCTTCAATGTACAGACACTCCAACTTTATACTTTTATTATATGTATATTGGTTGATGATTAATTATGTGTGCAAGATTGTAAGTAGCAAATATTTAAAATACAGTAGATTAAAAGAGGGTTCATTTCTGTGGTAAAAAGGTATGCATCTCTAAGTTTTAAATTGACTAATTACACTGTCATTAAGAGTGAACATATTCACACATGTATCGGAATAAACAGTTTTTTAATGGACAAGGTAAGGGCACAAAAACCATATAACAATATATATTTTTTTATTTGCTAGAATATATAGTATAATATATAAGACTCTCGAGTAAATATAACGCTCACCATGAAATCATATCCAATCATAAAGGAATTGACATACTAAAAATTGTTGAAATGATGCATATTAGTAATAAATTTAGCAATTAAAAAACACCAGTCAGGAGGTAACAGAAAGTTGATAAAAAAATATTAACAATTTTATTCTAATTAAATATTGATAACTTGCTCCTTTATTTCAAATTCAAATTGCTAGAATTTACTCTAATTGTGAAATCATCATAAATATTTACTAATCTGTTGGTCAACATTTCATTTTTACAGCATTCTTATCATTTTAGTGTCATTCGATTTTGACTTTATAATATTTTACCTGTGTATTATATTAGGACTGAAAAAGAGATACCCCTTTTATGTACATTGGAATAGAGTGTACAAATTTTTTTTTTGGGTGGTTTTATTAAATGCTGAAAAGGCCAATGATTGCTTGTGCTGACTTAAGTAATTTGAATGGGCAGTGAAGGCAAGGCAAATGTTTTGAAAATGTAGCGCAGCTTTAGATGTGCAATCACTCATCCGAACCTGCTCACAAATCAATACATTCCAGCTCAAAGGGACTCTGTAGTATTGTGAGATCGACCACTAATGCAAACCAGCTAAAAAATCCAGTCACTTGGCCGCTTTCAGACTTTGATTTTGTTTTGAGAGCTTATCTGGCATAGATCTTGTTTAAATATTAAACTGGTTAAATGTATTACTTTTTCTCTTTACATTTTCTTTGTTGAATTTTACATGTCTACTTTCAAATAAAAATAAACTACAAAATAAGCAGTATCAGTGTTAACATCTCTTTTGCACCACTATCTGCAGATACATACTGTAAACATATTCAACATAAACTATGCAGTTATCATTAAACAAATGAAAAATATAGTTTGTTCTTGGAAAAGTAAGTGTATGCTAACCAAGTCATACTCTTTTCCCTCTATGTCACACTCCATGTCTTTTTTTTTTTTTATTGTACACAGTCATTTCATTTATAAGGCAGCAAAAGGCCACTTCTTTCTCTTTCATCTCCTTCAAGTACAATGCATGACTTGCCTTCTTTGAGATTACTGCAGGACTCCTGGGGGTGCTGATAACTTTGATCTAATAAACATGTGCAACTTGGAACAGCATTCGAAAAGACATTACCTTTAAAAGTTTCTAATCTGCCCATCTGCTGTGAAAAAGCATTCAGTGGCATTGTTGCTTTGGAATGAATTGTAAAAGAATATGTTCAGTATTCTACTTTGAGATTATTCTTGCCTCAAATGATCCAATTCAAACTTAGATCCATTGCATTTTTTAATGAAATTCTCTTTAAAGGGGACCAATTATGCAAATTTTACTTTTTGATCATTTTGGACGTTCACATTGGTCTCTATTGTGTGTCTTCTTCCTTTTTTCTTCTTTAAATTTGCCTGTTCTTGTTCTTCTCCCTTTTTCTTTTCTTTTTCATTTTTTTCATGACATTCACAATGTTCCTGATGAAAAAAGATGGTATGACCATCTTTCTAGTTTGAGCATCAACTCTGCCAAGGAGTCATTTTATATTTTTTAAGGGAAATCAGCAGTGGCTGTAGTCTACTTAGGGTAAAAATTAGCATGACATCTCTTCTAAAAGTTGTATGCGAGTACAGTGTGTGTGTGTGTGTGTGCATGGTTTTGCAAAAATACTAAAGCTCAGGTGTGATTGTAAACCTGTAACCTTTAATTTTAAAGTGAGTGATTGTCAAGGGTCTGCATGCATGGAGTTTGTATGTTCTCCCTGTGCTTGTTGAGTTGGTTCTGGGTACTCTGGTTTCCAAATTTCCTTTAATGAGTGAGTGGAGTGAGTGAGTGGAGTGAGTGAGTGAGTGGAGTGAGGTGAGTGGAGTGAGTGAGTGAGTGAGTGAGTGTCCACCACGTCCAGGGTGTACAATTACTAATGCCCCAATTCCCCTGGGATAGAATACAGGCTTCCCATGATCCTGTACAGGATAAGTGGTATAGAGAATAAGTAGAGAATCATAGTAATCATAACTATATAATTATAGTATAGAGAGTAAAGAATTTAAGTAGCAATCCGTGTGTGGATATGATTTATGATATCATAAATTACCTTCAAATGTTCTAACCATTTTCATCTTCTGTATTCTGAATGGCCTGGAATATGCACTCGAACTACATTGGCATTCAAGGCCAGTTCATTTAAAACTACAGACACTGATATAATGAACAAAACAATTAAATGAGTAAAAGAACCATAACAGATAATCAGTTGGTATCTTTGTACAGAAAAAGTTTGGTTCTGTCATAAAAGATATGTAACATTAGGGCTGCTCTGTTTGCCCAGTCTATTTTGCATCACCAGAACTATATTCTCTCTCTCTCTCTCTCTCTCTCTCTCTCTCTCTCTCTCTCTTAATTTATTCCTGTTCCCCAAGCACACCCCATTCTCTAACAGTCTGTACATTCTGTATTATGATTATTATACTGTAGGTGTTAGTGATGTGGACATATCACTTGTCACAGCACAGCACTGATCAGTGGCCCACAATGTCTTTTGAAAATTAAGCATAATTTGTAATTTCATGCACAAAAGACACAGAGTTAAGATTGTACTAGAATGTTTTTTTTAATTATTTAAAGAAGTTAACTTTGTTCACTGTCTTATACATTGTGTGGGGAAAAGGCACAACACAATAATATGTAGAAAGGATGCAATGTATAAACTGAAATAAGCGTGGGAGTGTGCTGGCTGTGTGTACCTAGTTAATTCTACAATATGTACCCTGAAGTTCCCCCCACAGAATATGGAGGAGACTACAGCGCCTCCATGCTGAGAACTGGACCCCCCAGGGCCATGTGCTCAGTCCACTGCTGTTCACTCCACTGACTCATGACTGTGCAGGAATGCACAGCTTGAATAACATAATTAAGCTTGCTCATGACAATACAGAAAGGAAGTGCAATGCGTAACGGATTACTGAAGATCCAGTAACCTGTCCCTGAATGCACACAAAACAAAAGAGATGAATGTTGAGTTCATAAGAGCACAGGATGAAAACCCTGCACTGAACATTAAAGCCTCCTCCATGATCATCAAGAACACCAAATTTCATGGTGATTACCTGCTGGAGAATCTCATCAGGTCCCTGAACACCAGCTACATAGTAAAGTAAGACGAGCAACATAACGACTTTCTGAAAAGGCTACAAAAATCCCATCTCCCAACCCCTTCCTAACCACATCCTTCAGACGGACTATTGACAGCATCTGAGACGCTGTACTGTATCACTACTTGGCATCTGGCGAAAGTTACTAAAGCATTCAGGCTCACACAATCAAACTCTGTAACAATTCCTTTCCCCAAGTCATCAGAGTCTTCAATATTCAGGCACTGGTCCGATACCACCAAGAAACACACATGAACACAAAGATATACGTAAAAAACACTCGTACTCAAAGCACCCTTGTTCATTTCCTTCTGAAATTGCTGCCATAAGACTGTAAACGAAAATCCTATACTGTACTAACCAACTGCAGTAGTGTTGCCAACCAGAATGTAATGTTTACATTTATTATTTTTATTATATATATTTTTGCACTTTACTGTGTGCTGGTTAGTGCTGCTTTTAAATTTTCTGATTGACTTGTTTTTGCTTTTAAAATCTACTATATTAAAGTATATATTTTAAGTATGTGTACTTCATTTATTCGTTTATTGGGGAAATTTTACTTTTACTCCAGCACATTTCAAAGTAAAATACTGTATTCTACTTTCTTCTTACTTAGTAGTAGAAAAAAAGGATTGTGCAAAGTGAAGCACAGAATGCACACTAATCAGTATACTGTACAGCTTGCTTGGCTAATTAACTTTGACCTATTGGTTGAGCCAATTAAATGTATCTACCTAGGAAATACAGAACTTTACTACTACAAGATCAGTACAACAGTATACAATATTGAGCACATGGAAAACAAGGTAAGTCCTGACTCTAACTCACCACTTCAACACCCCTGGCCACTTATTGGATTTTTTTTTAAGTTATGAAGTAGAAAAACAGGTCATTCATTTTCAAATGCTTTCACTCCACAAAGTTGAATTTCAGCTTGCAGCAGAAAAATCTTTTTTGTACGTGTACTATATGTTAAATTAATCTGTTTTTGCCATGATTCCATTGTGTCATTGTGTGTGAAAAAAAGAAATCAGTTTGTCCCTGACGAGCAAGTGGCAGCAATGGCAAGAAAAAAAATAGCTCGCCGTTGTATAGCTTCCATTATAAAAGCCCATTTGGCTGGCTATACAGTAGTGCTGCCCAACAAGGTCTTGCAGTGTTACAAATACAGTATAGTTTGTTTTAAGAATTCAAATTGCATTTTAAGGATTTGGAAGATTAACAAAATAAAGCTAAAGGATCTTGGGCCATGTTTGCCTTGACACGGAGGGGGATAAAGTGTAGAGTTAGGCAAGTGTTAGTTTAACTGTAACTGATTCTGTGCCACATTTGGGCCAGACATGAAAATGAATCATAGGTCTGTGCCTGATCTGGGTCAAATATGATAAAGTTAAATGTTAAGCTGGGCCAGCTCAGACTTAAATTCCTATCAGATGTACACCAGATATCTGTGCCAGGTTTGGCCTGTTGTGCAAAAATAAGCTGGGCCAAATCTGTTTGGCAGATTTATTACAGATCTTTGGAACAGTTTGGTACAAATGAAGGCCAGGGTAGTTCTGCAATCAGATATTTACATAGACTTCCAGAATAGAAGCATGACCCTTAATTACTTTAAGTCCATTATGAATTAGTGGCTTAAATGAATTCATCCAACAGTTATTCTCAGTGGTTCTTACCAATCCAATTTGTTTGTCAAATCTGATTAGTAAAAGAGTGTTTGTTGGAGTGTGTGGATTGGAGCTGGGTTTAGAATTCCAGACTGAAATGCCAGTATGCCAGGCTATGTCAGGTGAGTCACTGTGTATTGTTTATAGCTTCTTACTGTCAGCACTGGCCTTGAGGTCTGACAGTGGGCTCTAGACATCAACCATCCACATGTACACTTCTGCCCGTTGATTCACAGAGTGAGCTCATGGGGTGCCATATTCACACAGCTGCCATACACTCATCACAGTCAAACTCTAGCCATCATCTCATGTCAGCATCTATTTCAGCTATTCGAAATCTAATGCTTCTACATCACACCACCAGGATGCCCACAGGGACCTTTCAGATAGATGGACAACAAAAAATATAACAAAAATATTTGTTATGATTGAAACGTTTGTTTATAAAGTTGTGAGTTGGGGAACCACTATGTGGATTTCTTTATGAATTCTACTATTGTGACCTTGTGCCATGTTGCAATATGGTTGCAAGTCAGAAAAAGGTGTAGATTTTGGGGATTTTTTTTCTACTAGAATGGCCTTCTGTGGATCATGCCACAGTGTTTCAATTAAATTCGCGACATGGTCTTCTGTTTGTTTGGGCTTTTTGCATTCTTTTTGCCATTTTTCATTCATAATTTTGACTTATTTTGAAGCCCAAAGAATATTTCCCTCCAAAGAACGTCTCCCTCCAGATGGGGACACACTGTATAGACAACATATGGTGTCTCAGTAAAATGTCAGACCCCTAAAACCCATCAAAAACATTTATTGCGTGTGCTCTCTAGATCTGTAAGATAAACACAGTTTTTCCAAAAGATATTCCCACAGTGTGTCTTGATGATGGTAGAAAGTGCTTTCTAGCAAGTAAGCCCAAAAACATTTTATTTTCCAGAAATATAACAGAAGTATTTTTGTCCAATTATTTTTTAAACTCTTCAAACTTTTCTTTTCCAATAAACCCCGCATTCTGAGTTATGATTGATTACAATAATTCTGTCTGATTGGTATGCTTGATTATATGCTTTATTATGTATAAAATGGGGAGCCAATCAGTGTCCTTTCCTTAGCCAGAGACCCTCATGTAGGAGAGAGTTTACCATCACAAATGAAAGCAAAACCTATCTCCTTGAATCTCATTGTCTGACCTAACTTAACCCCCACATCGAGCAAACATGCACAGAAATAATATATTATTTAAATTTACCTACTGAACAGATTGTTAAAGGTTTACACCACCTCTCTCACTCTGATTAAAAAATTAATTCTGATCAAGTCTGAATGGGTTAGAATATTCTGATTAATGTGTTCCGACTGAGGTACATGATATATTTTATTCCAATTGTGCTATTAATTCAATTAGTAATTATGGTAAATGCACATAATGTTACACAGTATTGTAGGTGATAATGTTTCAAGAGAATAAAAGAATCTTCTTATTGCCAGTATCCATAGATGCCAGTTGCAGTTCATTTGACAAGATTGTCTACAAATACAAAACTGTCCTTAATACAAAAGATTTACAGGACATCTGTTTAAGACAAGAGGTTTGCATTTGGACTGGTATCCCAAAAGATACATAAAAAAGTAATACCTGTAATACCACCTCTTTTCCTATAATGAGAGTAATTTGCAAGTGATAAAAGTAATAAAAACCTGCTAGGCAAACAAAACAATGTGCATTTAGATAAATTAAGAGTTTATTTACGAAATGCTGAAAGATCTACTGAGGCAGGTGATATCCATTAAATGTTGTGGTGAATCCTTGAAGCTTTTGGGCCATTTCATGGCTGATTCTGGGAATCTCGTAAAGACTGATGTCTTCAGGAATTCTACCACAATAAAGTTTCTCAGCCTCAAACGTGTGGTTGTATATACCAGGGGGTTCAGACTTTGCCGCAGGTAGAGCTAAAAAAAAATCAGTAAAGGATGCTAATGTAATCAATGTTCAGATCTCATCTTATATACCTTGCTGAAAACATGAACTGAAACAAACATACACATACACAGAAATAAGAAGTGCATGAGTGCATCACACCAAGTGTCTGATAGAGTTGATAGCAAGATATGCTCTGTACTGTAGGGCAGGCTCTAGGAAATGTTGTGGAGACTAATAACCCAATACAAACTTAAGTGTTTTGTAGGAAAAAAAATGAATTGCATTTCAATGTGTTGAAAAAATCAAACAAGCATATAACATAATACTGTGTCCTCAAAATGTCACATACTGCATGTACATACTCTTTTATATAGTATTCGCTTTTGCTGATTTTCATTAAGCGTGCCAAGCAAAATCTTGGAGGTTGCTGATATTTTATTTTACATCATATACCCTTTGATGCTTGTTTATTAGGCACTATGTATGTGCACTAAACTTCAGTCAAAAATGTCAAGCTGAAAAAAAATATACCAATACAATCATTTACTGTGTCTGGGAGATGAGAGCGCTTAAATAGCGCAGACATTTGGGTCACATACAACCAAGTGTTAAGCAAGGCATCTGAACAGCCAAATACCACAAGGGAAATAAATGTCTTGAAATAGGCATGGAAAAAGGAAATGTCAATTGGAGAAGTAATCAAAATGGCCATTTTAGTAGGGCATGGTTTAGATTCTGATTTATCCTTGCTGGCATCAGGACTATCATTTCACCTCATGCTGGGCGATGTAATTTGATCCTTGATGTCCACCCCAGAGACTGAAGGGTGTCGTGCTGAACTATGTGATCCTTATGCTGACAGTTAGTTTAAGAATAACCAAAAACTATCCAGTGATGTGGTTAGCTTTATCAGCCTGAAACTAAAGCATTTTTAAACCTGTTAACTTTACAATTGGATGACTTTTATCAATAAATTATGACAGAGTGTATTATGAAAGATGTATTTACCTCACCTAAATGCAAACATATTAAGGCTAAATCTTTAACCAAAGGATTGTCCGTGTCCGAGTCCCAAATTGTAGCATACTGTAAGAACCTTATACTGTAGCAATCTTTTTTTTGTGTCATTTTGCTTATTTTTGATCAAGTCATTCTTATACATTCTGCTTGTTTTGCCACCTAAAGTTGATGTATTTTTTGATTCAGTATCTGCTGTGTCTTGTACATCTGAATCAAATTTGGCCTGTAATAACATTGGCAAAAAACATCGCGTTTCAGCTATAATCTAGGTTAATCTGAGTATTTCAGTGTCTCTGCTTGAACTGTAGTTTATTCACAGATTGTAGGGAGACACTGCAAAATAGAGCATCAAAATATGATTCCATACTAGACATGTGTTCACCAAGACGTACAGTACATATGGCCAGGAAGGAAGTAGAATAAATACTTGTAGAATTAAATCTGTTTAAAACAGCCATGTGTTATTGTGGCCAGTTGTGTTGAGATCAAGAGCAATACCTTTTAGTACAGGGGGGTTTTCTAATCTCATTTATGCTTCAGCCAAGACTTCCTGATGCCAAATACCATCAAAAGCAGTGCCTTTGATCCTTGGGCCAAGGCATTACAAATACTGGAATATGGTATTGCATGCATATGCCAGGTGTATACAGAACTGTAATTAGGTCTGAATCAAATTAAAGCATTATATAAAAATATTGTACCTCATATTAAACTAATATTTGTTATGACAGCATCAGTATTCACAAGTTTTGCAATAACCTAGGTCATGATCTTCCATCTAGACTATAAAAGAAACGGCTTTATGGTCAGGTTTAAGTCATGATTTTCAAATTATCCTTCCTTACATCAAAGAGCTTGGATCAAATTCTTACCCCTGGCAGGCTATCCACAAGAATTAAACACACACTTTAATGTTCACACATGTTCAGGGGTGTCACATTAAGGTTTTTTTTTTTTCCTGGGATACAACCTAACAACTAAGTAACACTAGAATTACTTGCTCTTAAGCTATAATTTCTCTATTACACTTCAAAGATGTTTCAAATTTGTTTTCCATTTTTATGACTTAATGTGTCCAGTAGCAAGCAAAAGATTTTTTTTTTTTAATATATTACAAAAAGCAAAGCTTAAACCTCTGTAGGTAATTAGTGGCAACAAAAGACTGCATACCAATTGTCTGTAAAAAAAAAAAAAAAAAAAGTAGGATAATGCTGTTTTTATAGGTATGTATCACTGGGTATTTGTTGCATTTGTACAGTATGTCTGATAGGTGCTATACATTTAAACAGAGTGGAGCAAAAGCTCTGTGTGTGCAAACAGTCCACAAACAACAAACACCATCACACTGTGTGAATGATTGTGTTAGTACGCTACTGGTTATGTAGAATCCATCAAGCACAAAGCTTTGCCCTACATTCACCACTACATACTTCATTCACTCTGTATGTGTGATGTGTAATAAAATTATTCCACTGGGCCTCCCATATCTCATGAAATGAGACTTTTAACCATGCTATTCAACACCTCAAACCTGTGAGCACTGGGACAATGCTAGTGTTCCATTTCAACCCTTCTAGGTTTTTGCCATTTTAACAGGTGCTAGAGGACAAAGTAGAATTTAATCAAAAACAGCAATATCTACTCTATATGCTAAGCAATGGTGGATGTAAGATGCTAAGAAATGCCTTCTGGAGGTCTTTCAGATTAGTGCCCTTAGGAAAGGATGGTTAATCAGACTGTTTTTTAGGGTACTTCTGCTGACATGTAATTCAGATCTCATGCAGCAAAAATAGGCCACAGGCCATAACAACCTTAAACTTATTTATGCATTATTAAACTAGATTTACATAAAGTATTCAGGAGATCATACACGGTTTTAATATTTTTTTGAACAAGAATTACTAAAATACTGTTCACATGATGTTTATAGAGCTCCAAGCTGTGATTATATTTGAGTAACAAACCTGACTTCATTTGCTTTGCGATAGACAAAGAAACACATATTATATAAAATAAACCATTACTGCATATAAGTTGGAATAAAAGTATGTATAATTTATATAATAATTACACTGAAAAGCATTTTGCTCTGAGAAAACTTAATGTTATCTATCATGTTTTTAATAATCTTGTACAATCTTATTCAACATATTTACAGAGGGTTGTTATACCAAGACTGTGTAAAAACTAACAAAATCTATTGACTGGTTCTGAGTCAGTTTTTCACAAGCCTAGCTCTAGGCATAAACCTATAGTGACTTCCCCTGTCAAATGAAGATCAAGTCAGTAAATCATTCTTTTGAATGCAACAAAAGGACTCTAAAGTCTCATTCCAAATTTCAACACAGTTTTGGGGGCTTCATAAAGCTCACTAACTGGATTAATGCTGTGGCAGGGGCCCATGTATTATCTTTATCCTACCCACATCTTTATCCAGTCTCAGATAGAACTTTGGAGCCAACTTTGGAGGGTTTTAGCCCCAGTGGATTAAGGTAAAAGGCTTTGACCAATTAGGGCAGGGGCAGGTGTCATGCTGCTTCTGAGAAAATTGAGACCTTTTCCACTGCCTGCCTAATTCTCGCTCATTACCAGATGGCCACACGCATATGCCATGCAGTGAATCCTTTTTGTTCTTTCCATTGTTTCCCTGTGGAACATAACCCAAGCTGACTTTCACTGACCTCTCCTCTTCTGAGAGTTAATCATGCTCACCTGGGCACATTCCCTAGTGGCCACCATGTCCTAACTTAGCAGAGGCTCAGAGAGTTGTGATTTGAAAGCAAAGCTGAAATGCTTAAAACTCTGACTTCTGCTTCATAACTGGTACATTACTGTATTAAGTCATGACTGTGGCCAGGCAGGTTAATGAAAGAAAAAAAAAACATAGTAAAGTGCAAATTAGTAGTTAATAAAATAACAAAAAATAAATGTTAAGTATTTTACAAATCTCCAATTGAGTCAGTTGTATGGAAAATAAGTACAGTACTTTTTTATTTAATGTACACAGAACAGCCATACCATTAACACCACATAATAAGAACACTGGTTATCAATTATAATCCAGTAAACAGGTGACAGAATTATGGGCACCCAAAGCTCATTTTGGCCTGTGGGGACAATTGTTTATCCTGTCTGGTTTGATCCAACAGAAAAGGCAATGTAGCACAAATTGCTGAAAAAAAAATCAGTTAAATTCCATTATAGACAGTCACCAGAACACCAAGTGCACCAAAGCATGACACATATTAAGTTTAGCAGGCAACAAGTTCAAGGTTGTTGTTATGGCCTCCAAGTTCCCCAGATTTCAATGGTAGGCACAGAACAGACAAGTCTGATCTATGGAGGCCCCATTCTGCAACTTTCAGCACTTAAAGGACCTTAAAAAGTTCTGGTGCCACATACCACAGCACAACTGGAGAGGTCTTGTGGAGCCATGTACCGAAGGGCCAGTATTGTTTTGGTGACACAAAGAGAATCTACACAATACTTGGCATAATGTTTCAAGGTTTTGTTAGAGATGATCAGTGTATACTGCCAGCCTTTATTTAAAATACCATTTGCATGCGGGAACACATTATGGTCCTCTGTCAAGGTAATAACCCATTGTCATCTTTGTTGGATGGCAAATATTAAACCATAGATCATTGTTTAACTATTTATAGTGGACCAAATGAGAATGTCGGCAGTTGCATTATTATTTGCCTTTGGCAAAATTATAATCATTTAACATTTCAAACTCAGAAGAATGTCGTTATCATTATTGCTTTGTGTTGAGCAGGGAAATAATCTTTTTAGGCTTAAGTAAGAGAACGTCTGTGTGTAATACATTACATCAGCATGCCTTTCATTAAACTGCTGTTGAAGGTGTTTATGAGATCTGTGCAGGCTTGTTGGTTGATTCAATCTATACTGATCTTCTGTGTAAAACAAATTGTATTTTTTAATTGTATTTAATTAGTTAAAAATAGTAACAAGTTTAAATTAACTTACATGGCCCTGGTGCTGGAAATACTTTGCCATTTATTTATTCAATGCCAGTGTAGTAAGGTATTTTTTGTGAGCTTAAATAAAAGGTTTTTGCTCAGAGAAAAAGTTTATACAGGAGAATATGTGGTACTGACACAAGCAAAGCTTATAGATTATGTTTGCAGCATTACTAGAATACTCATTTTAAAATACTGTAGTAGCAAGTTTATTGACATGTACATAAAATAAAAAAATAATGTGCTGTATGAATGCTGAATGAGCTTAGGCCATTACAAACAAGTTTGTCTTTTATAAACTTGCAGCTGTAAAAGTCTTATAAACCATGGCCTTTGGTTTTAAATAACTTTGTCCTGAACAGTTTAAACACATTTACTGGTTAAGAGACATAGAATAGGAAAAAGCATTGTGCTATGTATTCTGATTTATTATACAGTACTAAATACAGATTTGTAGTATATGCTGAACAGCCATAACATTGTAACAATCTGTCCAATATTGGGCGCCCCTTGGGCTGCCAAAACAGCTCTGGATCTTCAACAACCTCTGAAGGTGGTTTGTGAAATTTGCCCTGTAAGTTGCAAGGTTGCATCAGACTTATTTGTCCAGCACATCCCAGAACTAAGATGTGGGGAATGCAAGGGCCAAGTCATCACCTTGAACTTTTTGTCATATTCATTCATGCTAATGTATGTTTTCAAATAGCCATATGAATGCTAGATGCCAAGAAGGCTAGAGCCTTCATTCCATAGTGCTTCCCAATACTCTTCCCTATATAGAAATGCACACCCTCCTGGCCTTCCACAGGATTTTAAATAAAATGTCATTCATCAGTCCAGGCCACCCTTATAAAATGCTCAATCATCCAGTTCT
Source organism: Clarias pachynema (assembly GCA_030014365.1). Lineage (NCBI taxonomy): Eukaryota > Metazoa > Chordata > Actinopteri > Siluriformes > Clariidae > Clarias > Clarias pachynema. Next base: position 18,260,697 of record JAQMYL010000005.1, on the reverse strand, counting down.
GATTGCCATGGTGGGGACTTTTGACAGCAGACATGGCTCAGCATTGGCACTGTGACGGCCGTGCAGCTGTGAAGCCCCATACATCAAGCTGCAATGCAACATGTGACTTGACTGTGAGGTGATTGTTTGCTTTACATCTCAGGGAGCCCTCATGTTTGTGTTTCCTTCTGGCTCTCCCTTTTAG
>JAQMYL010000005.1:18225895-18243362 GCA_030014365.1 Clarias pachynema | reverse complement strand
GCTCAGATGTGTAATAAGATAAAAATGTAAGTCGCTCTGGATAAGAGCGTCTGCCAAATGCCTAAATGTAAATGTAAAACATTCAACTCCAAAGAATTAATAATTGTAGGTATATTTTACTCTGTATGTATATTGTTGATCCAGTGGTAATAGCAGAAAACTCTAAATAAACTGAAACCTTGTTCATTATCTTCTATTTAAGATGTATGGCATAGAATCATTCTAACCCAGAAAATGACTGGCTCGAGAAAAAAAAATGACTAAAAGCCTTGTATTGCCTTAACATTCATGTTCATTTTGAGTGTAAAGTTCAGGAAAAATTCTGAATCGTTCCAACAGCTCCCTGAATATATTAAGGAGCCATTTACAGGCCATCTCACCCACAGAATCAAAGTTATTGCTGGGAAATGAAGCGTATGTAATGAGCTCTGAATAAGGGAACCTTTAAAAAGAAGAGTAATATAGTGTACACAGTCTAGTACAGTGAAGAGTGTAAAGAACTATATCCTAAAGAGACCGAACAGTTGATCTACAAAAGGTTATGGACCAGCACAGAAGGAGAAACAACTCAGGACTAGAACTGGCAGTGTACCTTCATCTAAAGGGAAATACTTAAAAGGGATAACAATGTACGTACTTTGGACAGAGCGCATGGATAGATTCAGAGTGAACAAAACCATCCATCCATCCTTCCCTCAAACACAGGTCAAGGTCTCAGATGGGATCTGTCTGCTATTATCCATTTTGCCCTTTTATCCATTCCCAGGAATATTAATACCAACACATGTGTGCACCAGGGAGGCCACAATTACAGACTCTTTCCATAAGAAGGTTTGTAGGAGTTGACTCTCGTCCTACTCACATCTTCTCTACTGTCCCGCTAATGAGCGAGGTGAGAAACCTGAGCTTTCATAGAACGCCTACCTATCCATACCCAACAGTTTGTGGTCAAGAAAATAAAACTAAGCCTGAAAATAAAAACTTTCACATGTTCTTCCAGTGCATTTGTGGGCTTGCTCTACATTTTCTTGTTTCTTTCACCTCCCCAAAACAAAATTGGCAGTGAACTGGAGGTGACTCTTTGTGTTTCCAGGATAGGCTCTGGATCCACCACTACTCCAATCTAGGTAAAGACATTACCAAACATGTATGAAAATAGGAAAATAAATTAACATGTTAAAAAAAAAAAATATTGCAAACAATTTCCTGATATAAGATAGTCATGTCCTAGTGTCTTGTTTTAAAAGTGTCTATTTATGTTACTTTAATCCCACATCATTTACCACTTTACAGTGAACTCCTTGGGCAAAGGCGGAAAAAATAAAACAGATCAGAGAAAAACATTTTCATAAATTGGGCTCACACAGGCTCAATTGGTACACAATGTGCCTTCAACTGTTTCAAAATCAGACCCATTTCCGAATTTCAGGTTTCGGGGAAAAATAAAATGTCTGGATAGGGCACTATCATTATGGCAATCATTCCTCTTTGCTATACTTACTGTTTTAAACATATCGCTAAAGCTCGGCTGGACATTTCCAAAACCACTATCATCTCGCACATCTCCACAGGCAATCTGCATCTTTCTGGACACATGTGCTGGAGAAATAGGCACCTTGACTCTACAGTGTTTTTATGCATTTTAAAACTATGCTCTGTTCTTCTAACAGCTAAGTGTAGAAGAAATGTAGATGCACATGGCACAGAGGCATGAATGAAGGCCGTATATTATACCTTGCAGGCTTCAGAGGCCAATAATCATTGTCCTTATCAATGTAATTTCATTTATTACTGTCATCTGACAAAGTCATCTCTGGGTTATAGGGCCAGCCAATCCAATGACAGTATTTGGGAATATAATGAGTTTGATAGGGAAAATCAAATGGATATCCAGGTGTAAGCCCTGTCTTGGGGCAGCTGTACTTTATTAACAATAAATGTAATATGTATGGAAAAGGGCAGACAAAACATAAATATAATTGCTAATCCATCTGAATTCAGTAAGAGCATAGTAAAAATGGAGGTATTCTGATAGGGCCTAAACTATTTTCCTTTTTGTTTACAAAAAAAGTATTTTAGGATTTTCGTTTTTTATGGCCATTTTTTATTATGCAAAAACTACAAGTATTTTTTTCATGTTCTTTAGTGAAACTTCCCCAAATGCATGAAATACAATATTGGAAAATTAATTTTCACAAAACAATTAAAAATGCACATTGTGACCTGAACAGAACATAACAGGTTTGCAGTTGCATAATAGCATAATTAACATTTCCCCATCAATTACAAAGAATGAAGCAAGCTCAATGGATACATTTAAATCCATCTTCAATTACCCTGCCCTACTGTATTCTCCAAGCCATTTGCAGAGTCTGGCCGGAGAGCTCTTATTCCTTACAGCACTACAGTCATCCCTGCCTAACATGCAGCTTTGATCAGGAACATTATTAGCCATAAAAGCTGCTCATGATCTTTCTCACTATTTCTTTTTCCTGTCCTAATTCAGAGATGCACAGACTCTTAGAGAGCAGCTGAACCATCATCAAAATAGAAAATGTGTTGGATTGTGTTTTGCCTTAATTTCACCTTAGTTTCCTGCTTTGCCATTAATGTGCTGTTGGAGCTGAATGAGCATCCATCCCCCTCTTGTGGCCGACTTGTAATATGATTCATTTTCACTATGGCAGCGGTCACTCATTCATTCTTTGACCCTCCCCCATCTGCTTGCTGAACACCAGGGGTCACGGTCCATCATTAACATATAGAGTCTTTATTTAAATCCCATTCACTCTGTCATCCATTTTAAAGAGTGATGCTGCTAGGCAATAAAGGCGGCGTGGCGTGAGGGCCGAGTGCACCCTAATTTGATCATTTGATCCGATTGCGAAGTAAACAGTCAAGTGATGGATACCATCTCATTACAATGGGAAAGTGAGAGTTTAATTTCCTGTATGTGTTCGATCTTTATTAATGTCAGGAACAGCGGGTTGTCAATTGCATTACGGCTCAGCTCGCTTGCTAGGGATCCTGCGTGACACAAACAAGGTCTTCTCACGTAGGCTAGACAACTTAAAACAGCAAAGCAGCAGCTGTCGTTCTCTTTCTCTCTGCCAGAACACCATGCATTACCATTATTCCTACTGCCTAGACTAATAGGTAAAAGATTTAGGTCTCCTGGATGCATAGAACCTACCAAAATATATCCTAATTGAAATATTGAGAAAAATATCATCTTTGTCTACAAATACAGCCTTTGAATACAGACAGAATTGCAGTGATATCATCCACAAAGGGGGCAAGACTAAAAAAAGTTTAAGATCCAATGGGTTAGGATACACACTACATGCAAAACATTTTTCTTTAAGCCCCATGGAAAATATTGGTATTATAAGTGATGTACAGTAAGGAGCTTATAACTAGCAGTTCAATTCAAGCCCAAGCTAAATTTGCATCTAGCTTCTGATAAGAACTGCTATTATACTGTTATAGATAAACCTATGTGGACACCTGACCATCACACCCAAATTTGGCCATTCAAAATCCATGCGCATTACTACAGAGTTCCCTTCCCCTTTAGCTCTTATAACAGTCTCCCCTCTTCTGGAAAGGTTTTCCTTGAATGCTGCTGTTGGGATTTGTGCTCATTCAGCTACAAGAACACTAGTGAGGTCAGACACTGATGCCAAGTGAGAAGGTCTGGCATGCAGGCAGCATTCCAATTCATTCAAATGGTGTTCAGTGGGGTTGACATCAGGGTTCGAGCCACTCAGACGCAATTACATGAAAATTGGCAAAACTATGTCTTTTTGGACCAGATTTTGTGAAGATTCCTAAGGGCCCAAAACTGATTCATTATGAGGGTGTCCTCATAATGAATCAGTTTGAGGGTGTCCTCATAATGAATCAGTTTTGGGCCCTTAGGAATGTAAGTGAAGGGTAGAAGTACTGTATTAGAACTAGAGACATAACAGAAAAACTCAAAAGTTACTCTCGTGCAAAAGGGGAGCATGTGGTCAGGTATAATCCACAGATCCACAAAATAAAAGGTCACACTCATTAATCCATTCATGCATTTCTGGCATTCATTCTTTTTTTTTTTTTTTATTGCTGCTTTGTCCTGGTTAGCAGCAGTGTGGCTTAAATCATTCATTTTTTTGCTATTTTTAAATAATAATTTGCAAGCATAGATAGATAGATGGATACTGTACATAGCCAGACAGATAGATAGATAGATAGATAGATAGATAGATAGATAGATAGATAGATAGATAGATAGTTGATTTACGCAGCTTTATTGTTTTGGGTTATGTTAAGTGATTACACTTAGTGACATATCACACCATAGTATTAGTGACTTGGAACACTTACTGTAAAAACAAGAAACAGAAATGGTGTCTGTTATCTTTAATTTATTCATATGTAAATGTCAGTGCCACCCTTTTAGTTCTATGTTTTTTGTGTAAAACATCTGATCGTAGTGGGTCTTAGTATTAGCCAAATACCACCTAAAAACAAATGATTTTTTTTCACAATGCCATTATTTATTTTACAAAAATTAAGCCAAAAAGAAAAAATCATGTGAGCAATACTATGTGAGCAATTATTGCCTGATTCAATGACTTGTAGATCTACCTTTAGCAGCAATAACTTAAAGTAATTGTTTTCTGTATGAGTATATCTGTCTCTCGCATCGTTTTGGTCCATTCTTCTTTACAACATAGCTTTAGACAGTTGCCATTCGCTTATGCATTGTTGTGTTAAGGTCCTGCCACAGCATTTCATTTGGGTTGATGTCTGGACTTTGACTAGGCCATTCTAAAACCTTGATTCCTTTATTTTTCAGTCATTCTGATGTAGATTTACTGGTGTATTTTTACATCATTGTCCTGTTGTTTAACTAAATTTTGACCAAGTTTTAGGTGTCATACAGATGGCCTCACATTTGTCCTCTAGAGTACTCCGGTATACAAAGGAGTTCATGTTCAACTGAATGACTGCAAGATATCCAGGTCCTATGTCTGAAAAACAAATTCAAATCATCACCCCTCCATCACCATAATAGTGAGTATGAAGTGTTTCTGCTAAAATGCGGTTTGGTTTTTGCTAAACATGGTTATATGCATTAAAGCCAACCAATTTCACTTTGGCCTCATCTGTTCCTGAAGTCTTTTGCTTTGTTCAGAAGCAGCTTTGTGAACGTCAGTTGTGCTTCTATGTTCTTTGAACCCTTACAAACAAACCGTACTTGTTCATTCCTCTTCTAATTGTGCTGGCATGGACCTTATCATTTAACATGCTCAGTGATGTCTGTGGGGACTGAGATGTAGCTTTTTTTTTTTTTTTTTTTTGTATTTCTCTGACCATTGCACAGTCTGACCTTAAAGGTAAAGGTGCTGTGATGTCCACTCCGGGGAAAATTGGGAACTTTCTTGAATGCTTTTCACTTGTGAAAAATCTCTCACTGTAGAATGAACTTTAAATGGTTTTAAAACCCTTTGCACATTAATGTGCAGTAACAATTGTTTCTCTAAGACAATTATTTGTCTTTTGCACTTGGCATTGTGTTAACACTCACCTGAGTGCTCAAGACCAGCAAACTGTCAAAACCTTATTTTTTAATGGACAATAATTAGAAGCTTGTACTTAGTATTACCAGCACGTTTTTCTATTTGGCTCCATTTTTGTTACATAAATAATGGAACTGTGAAAAATACTATGTTGTTGTTCATTTGAGGTTGTATTTCCCTAATACTAAGACCTGCTAATTAAAAGAGAGGGTACTAACTTACACACATGATTGCATGTACACATAGTATTTTTATGCCTCCATGCTGTACAAGTAGAATTCATCCAAACCATGGTTTCAAAATATTGATCAGTCTTCACTGCAAGTAATTATACAGTACATAAACCAATTACATATACAGTACATCTGCAAGAAATATTAAGTTCCCGTTTAAATAAACAATGGAATTTTTTAAATATAAATAAAAGCATTATGAATGGCCAACATATGGTAAAGGTTTTACTGCAAATGTACAGAATCCAACCCACTCTTAAGTTTATTCAGAATGCAAATGAAAGCCATTGTCTCACAGGCACATAAAGTCCCCTCAGTTTGATTGCACATCATTGTACGGCAGAAAATTGACTTCATTCAGTTCTAACACTGATCTCACTGTCTCACAAAAGATCAAGGTTTTAGGTGAAGGGAATTTGTTTTCATGATACAAATCCCATAAGAGACAGACAGCAGCACAGAAAAGAAATAATGTGAGAGAGTAAGAGACAGAGAAGTAGTTCCTCTTCAGTGTCTGAGCAAGTCAGAGCCAAAGCTTTCCTCAGTTGGTCTCCAGAGTTATACCCAGAGAGCATGATCATTACCATGCTAAATTTATATTGATTGCAGCAGCCTAAGAGCTAAATGTGAGCTTTTCCCTGGACACAGCCACAATATATGGTCTGAAGTGATCTGCTAATCCAGCTGCAACATGTGCAGCACGTTCGTCATTGTACAGCACATTTCAGCCTCAGTATACAATCAGCATCTCCCCCTGTGCTCCATGCTTAAGTGAACAATTTGCCAAGTCCAAAGGGGTCTAGTTAGGGCATGTGTTAGTTGGTCTGGTGTAACTTGTGTTTTTATCCTGTATTAGTGTTATACATAAAACTACAGTATGTCTTTCTTCATGGAGTTTTCTTTTTATCTATATACTGTAGTTATTTAATTATCCTTGACATTATTTATAGCATGTTGAATCCCTGAGGAAAAAGTAGGACAGCTTTAATTCTCATGCAGAGAGGCCGCTCTTAAATGCAATTTGGTTGACAGGCTGTTTTTGCACTCATTTTCTATATGTAGAGATTCATCAATGACTTCTGTGCCCTTTGCATCTCTGTTCATCTGTTGCATTTAAGTGGAAAAGTCCATTTCAAAAGTCTACCTGAATTTAACTAGACAAATAAGAGACTTCCATTGGATAAGTACTGCAGGCATCATTTGCCGATATTTCTCAGTTGGCAACAAGTTCCAACAATATCCTATGATCGTGGCAAAGATGTTACTCAGTTTCAGAAGTGGCAAACTGTTGTCCTGCATCAAGAAAAGAAAACTAAAATTATATTAAGAACAGTAAAAGGCATTAATAAAACCTGGTGAACCATCATATTCGAGGAAAAAATATGGTCAGAAAAATGTCCTACAGTAAATAAGCATGATGGGCGATCACTTAAACTCAAATACTTAAACTCACTTAAACTCTTGAAATCAAATCATCAAAAAATAAAGGTAGAACTCACGACTATGTTTAACAGTGAAAGTAAGAGCCTATCCACACACAAAATGCGAAGAGAATGCGAGGGATTGGGACTAAACAGTTGTGTAGCCTTAAGAAAACCACTTATCAGTGAAGCTGATGAGAAAAAAAGCCTTCTAGGGAGCATAAAGAATGGCGTGTGGAGCATTGGAAAAGGTCATATGGTCTGATGAGTCTAGATGTACCCAGTTCCTGAGTAATGGATGCATCTGACAGACTGAAAATACTGAATGACCAGGTTTTTCTTTCCTGATGGCTTTCAGGATGACGTTTCCAAAATGATGATACCAGTTAATTTGTGGTATTTTTTGCCTTCTTCATGTGATTTAGACCATCAGTTGTCTTGTGCAGAGCTAACAGTCCTATTTGTACAAATAATGAACAAATCCATATTATGGCAAGAAACCTTCAATTAAGTAAAGAGAAATGAAGGCCCATTAATTCTTAAAAATCTCAAGAACTTTGGAAGTGCAGTCAAAACCATCTAGTGGTATGATGAGCACTCGTCTCAGTAAAGAAAGACCAAGCTACCTCTGCTGCAGAGGATAAGTTTATTAGAATTACCAGTTTCTGAAACTGCTGATTTATAACACCTCAGATTAGAGCTCCCATAAATTAGAGCTCCCTTCTTGGCATTCAAATGGCAGACATATTTCAACATCCACTGTTCAGAGGATACTGCATGAGTCAGGCCTTCATGGTTGAATTCTGGCAAAGAAACCATTATTTTCGGAAAAACAACATGCAGAAGAGACTTGCTTCGTCCAAGAAACACAAGGAATGGACACTAGAAGGAAAACTGAAAAATTGTTTTCTGGTCTGATGAGTTTGCGATTTCTCATTCTAACCATCCTGGCTTTATTAGACATAGAGAGAATGAACAGATGGTTCCTGTGAAGCATGCAGGGAAAGGCATGATGGCATGGGGTGCTTTGGTGGTTACACTATTGGTTACTTATTCAAAATTGAGGGGACAATTAACCAGCATGCCTACCACAGCATTTTGCAGACATGCTATCCCATCTGGTTTTCACTTAGTGGAACCAACATTTGTTTTCCAACAAGAGAATGACCCCAAACACACCTCTAGATAGCATTAAAGCTTTTTTTTGTCCAAGAAGGAGTGATAAAGTACTGCATCAGATTACCTGGCCTCCAAAATCATGCAACATAATTCAAACTGAGATGGTTTGGGATGAGTTGGAATTGTGAGTGAAGGAAAAGCAGCCAACAAGTATTCAACAACTCTGGAAGTCTTCAAGATTGTTGGAAAACCATTCCAGGTGACTACTGTACCTCATGAGGCTCACTGAGAGAATGCCAAGAGTGAGCAAAGTTGTCATCAGATCAAAAGGTAGATAGTTTAAAGAAAAATATAAAACATATCCTGAGGTATTTAGGCGGCACGGTGGTGGAGTGGTTAGCACTGTTGCCTTGCAACTCCAGGGTTCGGGTTCGATTCCCGTCTCTGTGTGCATGGAGGTGGGTTTTCTCCAGGTACTCCGATTTCCTTCCACAGTCCAAAGATATGCAGGTTAGGCTAATTGGTGTTCCCAAATTGCCCATAGTGTGTGAATGAGTGTGTAAGTATGTGTGTGTGCCCTTCGATGGATTGGCACCCTGTCCATGGTGTACACTGCCTCGTGCCCTAAGCATCCTGGGATAGGCTCCAGGTCCCAGTGACCCTGAATACAGGATAAAACAGTATAGAAGATGTGTGAGTGAGTGAGTTATTTAACACATTGTTGTTGATTGCATAGTGTGTGTATTGTTGTTCTAATTACATAATAGTATTTTCTTTCTAAATGTAATGACTAATCTTAAAAGTGAAAGCTTTATGATATAGTCTTTATCAAGACGTACTGCTAGTCAAATTAAGCACTGAAGGTTCTTAAATAATCATTTGAGCCCTCTTGAGGCAAGTCCCCTCCCCATTTATATTACAGCTTCAAAAGCTATATGGTATATGGAGATAGATTATAGCAGTGCTTTGGAGTAGGAGCTTGCAAGGATGCCTTTGAGATGACAGTTATTGATTTCATGCTCAATGAGTGCAGGCATACAAAAAGTCTAGCGCATGAAAGGATTATATACAAGACTCAGCAAACAGCTGTGCTTTAAATATGCTGGAAATAAACAGCAGACAGATGCCTAAGTCTACACGTCCTTGATTTTTTCTAAAATTCAAGTGTCTTGTGCTTCTTCTTGTTTACTTATCTGCTTAATTAAATACAGTTTGTTTGTTTGTGTCACTTTTCAAATAAAAAATCACCAAAATATAGCTTATCATATCATTCCAATTTTTTGTTGGTTCTTTTCAGCAAACCTTATCAAAAACTTAATTATCAAAATATCTGCTGGATTTTTTAAATAATCTTTACATTTTCTATACAGTACATTTAGTCAATATTTTGGTTTAAACTCTATTTGTGTGGAAAATGCCACATAACAGCTGATAATTCCAAGCTTTCCATATTTTGGTGAAATTTATCATAAAGCAATGCCTACTCCATTATGATTCTCCTATAAAGAGACATTAACTGCTGCACTATACTGTATGTGCTTTACAGCAAATAGTAAGCAAAAGAAACAGCAGAAATTGGTTTCCACTCTTTGCTTTAGAGAGCAAAAAGAGGTCTCAACTCAATATTGCCAAGAAACTGGAAGCCTTTTAGAACAGAAAATGGTCCCAAAGCTCTGTGTGCCTGTGTCATGGTCTAGGGAGGATGCCATGCCATAATGGTGCCAGGCCAGCTGACCTCATCATCCTTGACATTTCACACAGCACACAGCAATGCATTGTCCTCGATGCATAGCCTATAGCTTGATCTTGATTCCTATCAACTGTGTAACAGCACTTAAAGTCTGGGACTTTGTTGCTTGCAGCAGCAGGAAAACTGATCTGAGGGAACTGCAATCTATCCTGGGTATCTGAGACTAATCTCTGAGGAAGGCTGTCAAGTCCATGCACATAACGCTCTGATGGAACGGAGCGGTAAATGCTTCATAAAGCTTTCATAAATATGTAATCGGTGGGCTAATGGCTGTTGCTGAAACCTGTTTTAGCCCCGCTGGGAGTTTTGGTGGAACAGGGGGCTGGGGAATATTTTTTTTAAAATTTTTCCTCTGTTGAAATTAGCCGTGCTTTGATCTAGTGCTAAACTAAACTACAAGGAGCAAAACATTTTACCAAAAATTGGGCCATATTCTGTACAGAGAAGCAACTTCCGTAAAATGAAAAACAAAATGTAGGAAATCGCATTAAAAAATGACAAGCAAAAAATTTAACCCATTAAATTCCACATTGTTATCTCTGTAGCAGTGAATGTGCCATAGTTCCCATTCAATTAAATTTTTACCATTTTTAATCACGCACAAACAGAAACACTCATCACAAGCTTTAAATTATAGTCCAAGAATCTTGTATGTGCTTGGGCTTTTAAAGCAGACATTAGATCAATGTGCCCTTGGTTATCAGAGAGTAATGCTCATCTAAATGGCTGTATTTATCCAAAAACCTTAAGTCTTGCACACAGTGAGAAATGGTGAGATAAGGGCCCATGGAACATTTCTTCTGACATTCCTGACGGCAAGCCCATCAGTCATGCTGTCAGAGCCAGTGGCCTGGGCTGGTTTAGGATTTATGAGGAATAATGATGGGTTGAAAATAACAGTAAAGCCATGCCCATACTTCTGCTTTGGGGTGTTATTACTTTCGTTTTGAACTGCTGTGAGCTGAAATGGGCCTGGCTTGTGATGCTATTTCTTCTGGTGAGTGACTCTTAACTTATTGTATTCCACAATTTTGTGAGTTATCATAGCTAGATGTGTATAACATATTTAAGAACACACAATTTCCTGCTTAATGCGACTTTTTCAGGAAAACGTGACCATGTCACATAGAAATGAAAAATATTTCTGAAAAACTGTAAATGGAAAAGAAGGCAAACATTTTGTTTGCTTCTGGGAATTTTACTGAGCTAATGGTATAGACTAAATGAACTTCAAACCAAAGAAACTTTTTTTTTTTTTTTTAAAGGTACAGTGCAATACAAAGTATAACAATGTACAGCACAAACAAGAAACATGACTCCAATATACATAGGTATGCATAATAACACAAAATACAATACAGTACACTATGCACCTCCAGAGTCCTGGTTCAATTCCTGCCTCGGGTTCTGTTTTCGTTTTGCAGAACAACCTCCAACCTCCAATTTCATCCCACAGTCCAAAGACATGCAGATTAGGCTAACTGGCATTCCCAAACGGCCCATAGTGTATGAATGTGTGTGTGAGTGTTGACTGGAGGTCTTAACATGGTCAATAATAATCACCACTGGCTTCCACAGTCTCTAGTTGTTCTACAGAGGTTTCTAGATGGATGGATGGACATGCTGAGTTACATTACTTTATGAGATAGACTAGGTGTGTAGATATGTATAATTGTGGAAAAAACAGTGTATTCTGTGTAACTGCCGGTGTGCAGATTTGAGTGCAATAAAAATAATAATAATAAAATTCTACATGTTCAGTAAAATTTAATTACTGTAGCTCTCTGTAATCAGCGTGAACCATTAAAACAGTGTGACAAGATTAACTATATTAGATAGTGTACTGTAATATTCAGTTTATTGGTAATTTATTATATCAAATTCATATTTATGTGCTGTAATGTAGACTAATATGTCTTCTGCTACCCATTTGAATAGTGAATAGTGACAGTATTTACTGGTATAAAGCACATGCACAGTAATGCTTAAAACAGAAGAGCTATTTAAATATTGAAGTAATAGTAAAGTTAATTGCTTGTTGCAATTAATTAACAAGCAAGTTCTAAATTCAGAAGCCACTGTGTTAGGGGCTTTAACTCAATTTTAAGTATCACAACACTCAACTTTTCTCAACATATAAAACTTTTTCAGGACATAGTTGCTGTTTACCTGTACAGATATACTGTAGCACTGCAAGAATCCTCGGCCTTTCTTGATCTGTCACCTTGCAGAACTCAGATGAGGGGCTTATCAGATTTCCTTGGCAGTTGCATGGTTCACTATGCAATAAAAAAAGAAATGCTTATATTTTCATTCACCATGTGCAATATTTTTTTGCCCACAAAATATTATAAAAATTCAAGGCAAACATGGATAGATGGTCTGCTTCCATGGATTTGATGAAGGACTTGTCAAAGTGACTATAAAACCACACTATCTGAACGCTGTTATTGAAGCCTTGCTGCTTGCTTCTGCTGCTGCTGTTTTCTTAGAGTTCAGTGACACCACATTGTCTGGCCACAAGCTAACCTTAAGAGCCAAGTCGGCAAATCTTGGTGCAAGCAGAGGCAGGCACCTCCTTTGGCTTTTCAGCAGGAAGCACACAGGAGAGAGCGGCATTTTCAATGCATTTAGATGAGACCTTTAACAAAAGGTCTCTAATGCAGATATCAATGATTCCTGAGAGAGGCTATCGGAGTGAATCTGGCTGACAGCAATGTCACTTCTTGCATGAAAAATGATGGATCCAATTTTTCCGCTCCCATGCGCGATTTCTGCAGGCATTACTATGTGCCTGTGCTGGCGGTCATTAAAGGAAGAAGGATACATCTAACGAGTGAACTCCTTCAATTGCCACTTTATCTGCTGTTTCATTTGGCTGCCAGGAAGGAAAAGAGGAGGAATTTAGACTGTCAGTGATGACAACCTTGAAGCAAAATGCTGGAAAATAATAACGACCTTTTAGTGTTTCATCTAGTCTATGTTGCGCTTATTCTCTAAAGGGCAAAAGAATATATGACAAATACCCTTTACTACAGCCTGTCCCCCTAAACAATTTCCCATAATACTGTGCCATATACAGCCCTCATACACTAAGAGCACAATTTGGCAAGAGGTTTTCTTTTTAAGTCTAGTTGATGGAGTGCAATCATCCAGGTTTTTTAAAGCCATCACAGTGGATAGCAAGGCTGAGTTTCTCATTTCATTTCTTGAAAACAACACTGACAGAAGCCTGCAATCTGGCCCCAGTGTCTATGAAGGGCTCTATGCTGACATGGGCTCTGTTTAATGAAGTATCTTTAGGGGGTAAAATGTGATGTAGTGCTCCGTGTATCACCCTTAAGGGGGAAGGTAAATTTGCTAAGTTAATCACTTAATGAGGCCAATTAAACACGAGGAGCTCAGGTGTAATGAGTGCCACCTCTGCTCTGAGCCTACAGCAAATGAGCATGATTTCTCTCTGTGGGCAAGAAGCACATGGCCGGACCTAATCTGTTATCTACTCCCAGGACTAGCCACTTAGGTCGTTTAGACAGGGAGATGATAAGTGCCATGTAAACTGTGCCAATATTCTCCGCATAACAATAAAACAGCAATAAATGCAAGAAAGGTCAATGTTTAAATCTATGTTCATCAAGCTTAAAAGGATGAAAACATTTATAAAAGCACTTTAGTTCTCATTCTGACTGCAATTATAATACTCTTATGAAATACTATTCTGTTTTAAAATAAAATACCCAAAACACCATCACTTTGTATTTTGGTTAATGATGGACTTATATTCTGTTTCTCACATTATCTGTTGGAAATATAAAATTTACAAGGTGAATGCCACTACAGTGTCAAAATTACTATTTGGAATCATGCCAATAACAAAGATTCAAGGTTGACATCAATATGACTGATTCCTGCAGATATACTGTAAATGGCTTTTATGCATGGTAAATCATAGTCATGTGTTTGATAATACAAAAATAAATAAGTGAAAACAAAAGTTTTCTCTGACCATCCATTTTTTTTCAAAAACCATATGTTTAAACTTCTGAGAAGAGCTTGAACACAGTATTATATCTTAGTCATATGTGTATGAAATAGATTAACTAGCACTTTGTGTGACTTTGTTCATAGATTGTTTTATGTTGTTCTGTTGTTTATGTTTGTTTTATAAAGAATCTGTTGTTTAGATCTTTTCTGGTTTGTTAAAAATGTAGTCTTTGATTTTGCACTTAAATCATGGATGTTCCCACTGAGCTGTCCCGGCTCTAGACAGACCTAAACAATACCAATACTGTATATGTTGAATATCTCAATATATCACATATTTCAGCTTGTACAAATGTTTTCCTTTTTTCTTTTATTTAAACAATTTCACAGAAAATTACTCCTTTGGGAACTGAAAAAGGTCACAGACAGTAGTGTCGAGCAGTACCCAAAATTACCCTAAAATATTTATATGACTCTAAATATCATTGTGCAAAATTAGCTAATAACAATAATAATAATAATAATAATAATAATAATAATAATATATTGCATCTTATATATTTGGCATTTACTGTAGATGTTCTTGTTACTTTTATGACATTGTGGTGACTTTAGTGAACATATTCCCACAGTGACCCACACAAAATATAATACCTTCTCATTAAGCAGGCAGAAATGAAGCTCAAATCATCCTTTGACCAGCACATAAGCCAGAGCACTAAAATTATGTTCCCTTTAATCAATTACAGTCACCTTTGGAGTCATACATCTGGCAGGAACGTGACAGGAACAGATAAAGGACAATATTCCACCTGATTGAGACAAAGTTAATCGTAGCAGTGAGTCTGTGGCAGGCATTTCCGAGAATGTCATGCCTTCAATAGATTTACATATGAATTAAGCAAAGCAGATACAGTTGGCACCTACTCTGGTGCAAAGACATCACTCAGGTTGTATGAGATTTATTAGAATAAGATCACAGCTAAAATCCCCTAAAGAGAGTTACATGTGTGACAGGTAAATGATGGTCTTCATAAAATTTTATAGTACTGCAATGAAACAACATAAATCTGGCTTAAAGACACTGGGTCTTCTTTATATTATAAGTAGATATTACTTTGGGGGAAACTGAAGAGAACTGAATCTGTATATACTGTAGAAAAGCATCATCACAACCACAAACACTCTAGGCTTTTTTAAATAAATACATCATATCAGCAAACAATCCCAGTGCATTTGTGATGCACTGGTCTTGTCATAGGGACATACAGTACAGTAATACAAGGAAAATGATGATCAACTTTCTTTAAAGCTACCAATTTAAAAAAAAAGAATAAAAACATTGACAATAAATAATAAAAATAATAATAATAATAATTTTCAGCTAATATTAACTGTTACAATTCTTCAGCAGTGATATAAACATGTATTTTGAACTGTATATCTACTGTAATTAGTTGTTTTTATTCACCTATGTTTACTGTATTCCATCCATCCATCTAGGAATCTGTAGTCCAACTAGGGGCCATGGAGGCCAATAGTGATTACCATTGTGTTTATTCCCATTTTACGACCATGTTGAACCTCCGGTCGACATTCACATGCGCATTCACACACTTACAGGCAATTTGGGAATGCCAATTAGTCTAACCTGGATGTCTTTGGACATGCAAACTCCATGCACACAGACCCCAAGGCGAGAATCAAACCCAAACCCTGGAGGTGCAAGGCAACAGTGCTAATCCACAGTGTCACTGTTTATTGGATTACATTATGCAATATCTACATTTTGACTTTTAGCTCTATATTCTTGTCTTCTAAATAATATATCGATTTTTTATGGAAAGGTTAGTATTCTAGTGTATTTCCATAAATCAGTGCTGCAAATTTTGAAGTATTTATATAATCTAACTCATATGGAGTGTTTAAGATTGGAATGAAAAAAGAGCACAAAAATCTATAACATTGTTAAAAAATTATTGCTGAGCTTAAGGAGCACAGTGGCTAAGTATTATCTCTTTGCCTCACATCTCCAAGGTTCAGAGTTCGGATCTTACCTCAGGTCTGAATGCATGAGTTTGGTGGGTTTCCTCTGGGTACTGGTTTCCTCTTACAGCCCAAAGACATGTGTTGTGGGCTGACTGGCATTTCCAATTTGCCTGCTGTGTGTGATTGTTTGTATGCTGGTACCCCATTCAGATGCCCTGAGTTCCCTTGGATTAGCTCCAGGCCCCGTGAAACCCTACTGAAATAAAGTGGTAGAGGAAAAACTATGGAACGATGCTGAGCTTTTTATAACATTAACATCACACCCAAAATAGCATCAAATCCATTAAATGCAAAAATCCGACAGGATGATAATCACATCAAGCTTGTCACCTCACATAGGGTAGAACAAAAAAAAAAAAAAAAAAAGGGTATGCTAAAAGGAATTGTTTTCTATTCAAGATCTCCTCTAAGCTCCAAACCATCTACACACTTAATATCCTTTTCAGCTGACACTATTATACATCACCTTATCAGTTTTTTTCTTATTTGGTCTTTTCTGCACTGTAGTAAAAAAAAAAAAAAAAAAGTTCCAAAATTTACATTCGGTCATTCAGTCTAAGTGTACGTCAAGTGATGCTTTACAGGAAGTTGGCGCATCATGAAACACTTAAAGGTGTAAAGCACTTACTGTATATTCAACCAATAGATGTCTGCTTGTTTGTTTAATTTAGCTTTGTTTCACAAAAAAGAGTAAAGTTTTCTCTTGAAATGTTTAATTAAATAGTAATAATCAGTACATTTCAATTCCAAAATATAAAATGTGGAATACTCAGAAGGGGTGATAGCTGTATATGAGGGGCCTATATTACCAGGGGAGCTACAGTAGTTAGCGAGAAAGCTAACTAGCAGCTATTTAGCAGGCAAGCTAACTAGCAGCTAGTTACCAGACAAGCTAACTAGCAGCTATTTAGCAGGCAAGCTAACTAGCAGCTAGTTACCAGACAAGCTAACTAGCAGCTATTATTCTGTACACAGTTCAACTGAAACATCTAATGCTAATGTGGAGATTATATTACAATGTGGGAGTATTACAATGTAGCGTACATGACTCTAAACTCACACTAATACACTCTAAATCTATGACAGACTGTAACTAAATATCTGTTTTTTTTTGTTTGTTTTTTTTAAGTATTTTTAATAGCATAACTTTACTTAACTTTACTTACCTAAATGAAAACAAGCGTAGCTGCCCAGTACATACACTACGGTTCAAAAGTTTGGGGTCACTTTCTAACTCCATGATCGTTCCTGATTTTTATTTCTTTCTTACATTGTAAAGGAATGCTGAAGGCGTCCAAAAAATGCATTAATCTCCTTTGAACAGTTGATATTGAGATGTGTCTG
>JAQMYL010000005.1:18177583-18225517 GCA_030014365.1 Clarias pachynema | reverse complement strand
TTATGGTGCTTGACGGATTTTGCAAATGCACTTGACAATACTGTTCTTGCAAGAACTATTACAGAAAGGCTGACCTCAGTGTCTTAAAATAACAACTAACTGTTGTTTTTGTTGTTGTTCCGTAATTACCCAATTGCATATGTGTTTATTTTATAGTTTTGAAATCCCCAGTATTGTTGTAGAATGTAGAAAATAAATCACTAAATAAAAACAAAGAAATCTGCAAGTGACCTCAAACTTTTGAACGGTAGTGTAGGTACATACTTTTTTTTAAATTAATACTAGTTAGTACGTACACAAGATTTTTAAAAAATCCAGTTACTCTCAAAACATTTATAGGATAACATTAAGCTTGTACTGTGATCTTTACACATTTATTGGTAAAGCATGGATGCTAATGACATCGTGCAGCCTCATCAGCTGTGACACCTGAGAAAGATGTTAATGTGTGTGAGCCCTGTACATGGGGGATTTTCAAGGCTGTCTCCCTTGGAAACACATTCATCTTATTGAGAGAACACAAAACAACTGGCTACAAGGGTATCCTGATAATAGGGATCAGGGAAAGGAAAATGGAAATTAAAATAAGGGATACTGACTCCTTCTGCTGTGCTAAGCTCTGCTTGCTAATTATTAGAGTCACCAATTGATAAAAGATTAGGAAAGACATAATCCCAAGAGAGCTCTTGTGTGTGACAATAAACATAAGGTAAAACTAAACCAGCCACCATTTTGGTTGGCAATCTGTATGCGGTTTTATAACACAGGGCAGGTGTTGTGCATGTAAAAAGAAAAACGTTTGTGGTTAGCAGGCATCCAGTGGGGAGATGAGGCTAATCCTGGTCAAAGACGAGCCCTTCGAGAACACTGTCACGGGTATATTGAGCATTTTGTCTCAGGTAGTATGATCGTAAAAGAAGTGTTTGATAAAATTTTACACAATAAATATATACAATATACATAATGTACTTGTTTGCCTATTTAGATTATATGCAGGAGTTAAATTGGGCCAGCGCTGTTTTTTTGTTTAGTGTTATTAAACCTCTTTGGGTTCGCAGTTAGCATTTGCTATACTTTTTGTGTTAAATCACCCCAAACCCCAAAGCATAAATTAGGTTTTTCTGATCCAAGTTTCTAATCACACTGGGTTTATCATATGATGTAAATATTCAAATACACCATAGTGCACATGCAGTCATATAAATTTATATGAGTGCACACATTTGTCAGACAGCAAAGGTTAAGAAGGTTAGGTAGGGAATTGTTTAATACAATGACCTACGGTTAACATGCATGCACACATTCACACATTACAGGCAATTTGGGAACACCAGTTAGCCTAATCTGCATGTCTTTGGACTGTGTGAGGAAACCCGAGTACCCAGAGGAAACCCACCACGCACGGGGTGAACATGCAAACTCCATGTGCACAGACCTCAAGACGGGAAATAAACTTGGACCCTGAAGGTGCAAGGCAACAGTGTTAACCACTAAGTTGCCAGTTGTGTATATCAGAATGTAAACTATGTAGTTATTCTGCTTAAACAATGTATAGAGTTTTCTAAATGATAGTTTAACATTAAATCTTCCCTGATAACTGTTAATATCAACAATTTGTAAATCTGCACACACTATCCTACCTGTAAAGAACAGTGGGAAGTGAATAAAAATTTGGTAATATCCATTAACTGAAGTTAACATACGCCTTAATCTTGTCTCTCATAATGTGGTCAGTAAAATCCATGGGGGTGAATTTAGCTAGCGATACATCATTATCTGGCTTGGTGGTATTATCTGTGGTGGGAATGATTGCCTGACAAAATGGTGAATGTTTTGATTGTGGATCACATGACTGCAGGAGCTCTATATGCTGGATTATAGAGCCAAATGTAAGAGCTGCTTTAGGGATTGTTATGTTTTCGGATATTGTGTGAAATTTCCCATGCCTCTATGTCTATGAACAAACCTCCTCATTGCGTTTCCTCATTTCTTACAAGGTACTATTTTCTACAGCTCATGTCTAGACGAGTATACATACACACAGCTCGGGTTTGCTGGAACCCTTTCGTCTAACCGGAAAATGCTAATGTGCTTCCTATCATCTATCTGTCTCCAGGTCTCTCTATTGTGCATATTAATGACTTTTAATCTTTTGATGTGCCGGACGTACGTGACACAGAGCACCAGACCAAAAGCTTGAATATGCTCTCTTTTCTGATAATAAAAAAAAGAAATTCAGCCACATCATGTGTGTGTATGTTTGTCCCACTTCCGGTCAGGAACGACACATGGCACAAATGGCACAAATGGTACATCTAGCTGCAGCAGACACATCAAACAATAATTCTTCCTTTATTTAATTTTTAAACTTATAAACTTTAAACTCATATGAGAAGTTTCCATTGCTTCTTAATTTTTAGGCCTTTGTCATGCAGTATAATCAGTACAAGACATCCCTTCTGATCTTATCAAACACCGAAAGCTTTTCAGCACAGTTATGTATAATAACATACCAGAACTAATTATTAGCAGAATTATATCACAAACAATCAGTAATTACAGACACAGAGTTTATAGACATACAAGCATTCTATTCTATTGAATATTAATGCAGAGAGCTAAAACAAAGCTTTTAAACCATGACATGCAGCCAAGACTTATTTTTACATGGTATTGTAACTACTGAGTTTAATTTGTTTATCCACTTCGGCATAGTTGATG
Source organism: Clarias pachynema (assembly GCA_030014365.1). Taxonomy (NCBI): domain Eukaryota; kingdom Metazoa; phylum Chordata; class Actinopteri; order Siluriformes; family Clariidae; genus Clarias; species Clarias pachynema. The sequence goes on along the minus strand of JAQMYL010000005.1, from coordinate 18,222,796 downwards.
CTGTTAGATGATTCTATTGACTTTAATCAACAGTATCTACTCCAGGGATAACAAGGCTCTCTGTAGAGCAGTTACCATCCTTCACATGGAGCTTGCTGATTTAACAGAATGTCAAGACTTCCTCACCTCTAAAAAGTTCATCGGATTAAAAAAGTAACACATAAAATAATGTATGATTAATAATTAATAAGTGCCACAGCAAGACCCATCTAAACCCTTTGCTTCTTAATAATTAATTCCTGCAATTAGGCAACTTAGTGTGAGCTGAGTGTAAGAGCCCATGCAATATTCATAACAATTCATATGCAGTATATTCCTTATGGAGGAAATTCTATCCACAGCAGGATTCAATATAAGGACATTTTTATTTGGTTTATAACACTGTTTCATTTCCTCAAAACAGTGGGTGGGAGGCTTTCTGTGTCCTCTATGTGTACAGTGACACATTATGCCTCTGATGTAATTTCTGTGCAGTAATGGAAAATGCATTTTGATGAATTTTAAAGTGTGTGATATGCAACAAAAGGGAAACATTGTAAAAGGTTGATCATAAAGTCTATGAGGAGGAGAAACAAAGTGGGGGATGATGGGGACGGGATAGTCTATGCGTTTTGTGTGATAAATTATACATTATGTTCATCCCAGGCTGAAAAGTTGTTGATGGAGTAGAGAGAAAATGTGGCTTCACTGCTACTATGGACACACACTCTCACATTCACACAAAGGTTTGGCTTTCATCTTCAGATGTGATTCAAAACTGGCTGTGAGCAGAACAAACTGGCATTCAAAGCTGATATGTAACTGGGCAGTGACATCTTCGCAAGGCATATAATGAGAGCAGCTGCTGAGATTATATACAGACAGTCAGGGAGGTAGGTGTGAATGATTGTAAGGGCCCCTGAGTGATGGGGGCACTTAACAATGCAATAGTAATTAAAATGGGTTGGCTTAATCGAAGTTGGGGGCTTCATTAGTATATTAGGTTTTTAGAGGGGCCCTGAATCTCTGGTGCCCCTTCAGACAGTGCACATACAGTACTTCATGCAATGTTTTTAGAACATTTTCTTTATGCCAGAGGCTTTGGGGAGCACACCTAAAGTCCTTTAATCAGTTCCTCCAAGTTCATTTTTTTTCTTATGTTTTTGTTGATGCATTTTAGAGATTTTATACAGTTTAGAAATGAGGTTTCCCAATTGCATGCATAAGAAAATTATTCAAAAACAACCAAAGCTTTAAATACAATCAGGGGTTAAATTGTACTAATCAAACATCTAAATGCCTCGGTTTCATCGGTGGACTGCATATAAAAAGTATTATTTTCATAGCACACAACTTACAAATGAATATTTTAGCGACTACTCAGATGAGTCATAAACATAAACATAACAGCATAACAGCTATAAATCATGTAGCGTCCTCTTTCACCAATGTTAAGAAGGGCAATTCATCATATGCTCACTTAATGAGAAAATCATTAAACATCACACTACTGCAGAAACACCATAACACCTGATATACACAGTTGTAATCTGATATGCACGGCTGTAAAAGTATTACCACATGACACTTTGGATTTCATATGTTGTGCAAGCTCCACTGTCTAGCAGTCATAACACAAAAGATGATTGGTAACCAAATTGGCTACAATGCCTGGCAAAATGAAAAAAGAAAAGGAAAAAAAGAAAATGCACACTCTAAAAATTCGTTCAATCACCTTTAGCTTTGACTACAAACAATGTAATCAAGTGTAGAGCACACAGTGATGTGGCCAGGTCGTGTGTGAAAATGATTCCTTATGCTCCCAGAACCATTCTTTCACAATTTGAGTCCAGGAACATGCCTGTGCAATCAGGGAGGAAAAACTCAATTGATGTGGTAACCTGGTCATTCAGTACATTCAGGTCACCTGCTGACTTAAGCCGACTTGACGTTTTATTGTCACGTAACGTTGCTGAGCCTAGACCTAGATCATGACAGTGGTCACTACAGTATGCATGATGGGTGCATTACTTCATGCACTTTTCTTCTTAATCTGATGCAGAGATCTCTTTGGTATAGGGTCTATCTTAACTCTGAACTACTGTATGTGATCAGATCACATGAGTTTTTTCTAAAGTAATTGACATGCATCAGTCTGGAAAGGGTTATCCGGGCTGGTTAGGCTCATCTTACATTTGCCAAAAACTATCTTGATTATCTCCAAGACTCTTGGGCAAATATTCTGTAGCCTGATGAGAAACAAAATTTGAGCTTTTTAGAAGGTGTGCATCCCATTATATTTGGTGTAAATCTAACACAGCAATTTATAAAAAAGAACAGCATACCAACAGTCAAACATGGTGGTGGAAGTGTAATGGTCTGGGACTGCTTTGCAGCTTCAAGACCTGGACAACTTGAGATAATTGATGGAACTATGAATTCTGCACTCTACTACAAAACCCTGAAGGAGAACGTCTGGCCATCCGTTTGTGACCTCAAGCTCTACGCAATTGGAAAACAATGATTCAAACACGGACTTGTACGGACTTGAATCCTATTGAGATCCTTAAACAGGCTGTCCACGCTGGAAACGCATCCAATATGGCGGAATTAAAAAAATTCTGCAAAGAAGAGTGGGCCAAAATTCCTCTAAATCGATGTGAAAAACTAATTGACAGTTATCACAAAAGCTTTATTGCAGTTGTTGGGGGAATACCTTTTTCACATAGGGCCAGGCAGGTTTGGACAGATTTTTCCCCTTAATAAATGAAAAAATTATTTATTCAAGTTGTCGTTGTGTAATGTTTAAATTAGTTTGATCTAAATCATTTAAGTGTGACAAATATGAAAAAAAAATCTGAAAGGGACAAAAATAGCCTCACAAATTATAACCTTAAGAACTGAATTTTTTCAAGAAATACATACGATACACAAGCTAATGAACTGAGCCGAACCAAATGCCAGCTGTGTCTACTGTACGTCCGGTTGCGCATACGCCCGGGATTAAATTCATATGCCAAGGTACCACTGTACTTTTTCATGGCACTATGCGTATACCTGTCCAGTGATCCTTCTTATTGTAAGAGAAAGCTAGCGTACTGTGTTCTCACAATGCTTATTTCTTTCTGACAGCTTAAGCTTATGATCTATCCCACTAAAATGACTAAGCTAACAAACCAGACTGTCATCCTGTACACCTTTTTCAATATATTAATTATATAATAATAGTAAAATATCCAGGATACAAAGTAATGCTATGTTAAATACACAATCACAGAAGGGCTCTCAACAGTCAGGATCTAAGTCTACAAATTGCATGCTTCAACCCTTCCAGGTGCGTGACAGCCCCAAAGTCCATCTAATCCAGCTAAAATACCAGACAGGATGAGACAAATATGGCTAATGGCAGTTCTGAAATGCAAAAATGAGGCAAGATATTGCAGCATGCTGGGAGCCTTATACGATTCCTATATGAGTGGCAACGTCCATCCGAGAGAGCGGAACTGCCTCACTTTTACTACCCTGTGGAATTCAGCATGGACGATAGCCATGGGCAGAGCTAATAACCTTCTTTTCTACACACAGTTGTAACCTATTAGGAATAAATTGCTAATACAAGATGCAAGGCACAAAGCTTAGCAGTGGTTTGCACCGTCATACAGGGGAACAGGTCTATTAGTAATGAGATCCGAGCTAGGAAATTCACTTTAATGAAGCAATCCACAATTTCTCAATGGTGTGTCATTATAGGAAATGGATAGTCAGGCCAAACAGGAGATATGTTAATATAGCTACACATTTCAGGCACAAGAAAAAAAAGTACTATTAATGCGCAGACTGGTGTATCTGGGTGAATTTAACACGCACAGTAGTGATTCAAAATGTACTAGATGGTATCTGTAATGAATGGAAGCTCTCTTACAATTTACCCATTAGATAAGGCTTTGGAGACATGCAATGGTAGTGTAGGCTTTAGAGCTAGATTTATTTATTTATTTATTTAGGAGGCTTGATCCTACTCTTAACAATCTTAGATCTCAGTTACCATATTCCATACTGCTTAAAAGACCTCTCTTCACGTCTACTGATGTATAAACATACAGTAAATCAGAACGAAAACCTAATTACATTTCCAATCAGCATGTTCCTCATTCAGTGAACTTGTCAAGTTCAAATTTAAAAGATGAAAAATTTTAACTATGATACAAATCACCACTTTGTGTTCGCTAAATAACCTTTTGCCTTTTTAATGCTTAGCCTTTTGTAATTCCTTTCCTACAGTATAAGAGTCGTAGGCTGTTAATGCTCTAATATGTTTTATCTTGTATGTAAGCGTGTCTGTTCTCCACCATCATATCAGGAGTGAACATTTCTGCCGTGTTTAGATTAGGAATGTTGGAGAGACTTGAGCTGAATGAAAAACCATTGCAGCTTATCAAGGGAGAGCATATACAGTAGCTTAAGTGTCTTTGAAACATGAAGCATGGATAGATGGGCTATGGTGTCCTAAGTGGTTCAATGGTCCATTGAGGAAATCTGTACATCTCAGTCTGATTAATGACTATCCTCTTCTTAATAAACAGTAATTGAATGGTAGAAGTCGTATCTACTTTGTGTGGGTGGGGGATGAGTGGGTCCACCCCTCTCTGGGGTTGATTATAGTTGACCTTGTGTGTGAAATAGCTAGCCTAAGCTGGGCAACTGTAGTCAGAAAAAAGGGAAAAAGATAAATGAGTAGATATTGTATTTGCACAGAAAACAACGATCAATGGGGTAATCAATATGTATTTGATTTTTTTTTTTATCGCAAAACTCTATGAAGAAGAATGGTGATTGATTAGACATGAGTGGACACATTGACATATCTAACAATATTAATTAAGAATTAATTAACTGTTTAGGTGACTGATAAATCCACTACTACATTTACTACCATTACTCACCCCCCTCTCTCTCTCTCTCTCTCTCTTTCTCTCTTTCTCTTTCTCTCTCTTACACAAGACAGAAAAAAGATTATTTGATGTTGTTATATTATGACTTTACACATCATATATCTCTCTCACTCTCACTCATCTTCTATACCTCTTAATCCTGCAATGATCATTCATTACATGAACATCTAATTAAAAAAAAAATACATTTTTATTATTATTATTGTAAGACCACATGTTTTCAAGAAATATTTTCACTTTGCTGTATACTGTATATGGTTGTTCTTTACTGTATATATTCAGTCAAACCAGGAATACAGCATAGGTATTCTGTAGTCATACATTACATTATTGTTATTGAAATTTTATTTGTATTGTATCATGATTGTGTTGTATCATAAGCACCGTACAGTATCATGTATCAAATTGTATAGAGAAAAAAAGACCCCTTCATGTTACTTACTAAGAGAATAATAAGTGCTACCATTTATTAATTGAATGTGTTGTCCATTCTGAGATACTTTTCTACTTTATCACGGTTGTAAAGAGTAGTTATTATAGATACAGTAGCCTACAGCAGTGGCATTCAGAACTTATAATACCAGTAGCACATTTTTCTTCAAATAAATGTTTGATGTGAATATAAAGTAAAACTCTGGAGTTTTTGTGTGATTTTATGTGTTATGCTGCTGAATTAAATGAATGAGTAGGGGTACAGGTGTTGTTAATAAAAATCGATCACTAGCTGTATCAAAAAGTTATAACTTTATGTTTCTAGGGCTTGCATATTTGTTACTGTATAACAGATTTGTATGTAATTAATATAAGTAGATATATTGCTCTTGCAAATTTATTTGGAGCTATATACTGTGTATATATAAAGAATATATATGTATATGTGTGTGTGTATATATATTAGAGAGAGAGAGAGAGAGAGAGAGAGAGCACTGTTCTACAAAGCACCAGAAGTGAATATATTAGGCAAGCAGTATTTCAAAAAGACGCCACACTAATGTCACAATGTACAGATTACTACCATCTAAATAACATAGATCTATTCACAAACTATAGTCACAGATGCTGGATAATAAAAATTGTTAGAAAGGCAAAGAATATTGTTCAGCCAATACGTGTGCATGGGGAATACATGGTTTCAACAAGAGAATATTTATTAAACATTGCAGAATGCCAGACAAACACATGTAATGGTTATTATTCCACTTTCTCTATGTGTGCGCCTTACTTGATTAGTACTTCCATGCCTTTAGTGGATTGAATGAGTGTGACCACTACAGGCCAACCCCATCTGGCACTAAATCAAATATTGTTTTGAGCCACAATGATGAGTCTGCCAATTAGCTGCGTGAGGAGTGAAGGGAATTGCCACTATTATACTCTTGCCATTCAGCAGATCTATAGCACCTCTGTTTCAGACATCTGCATGTGTGACTCAATGTGATAAGTAATGTATATGACTATTGACGAGGCCTTTAACAAGGTAATAACCATAGTCCCTAGTCAATAATTATTTCAATATGAATATCTTTATTATGAAAATGCAGACCGCAGCAAAAATTACCAACCAAAACAATACCCAGTAGTGCAATTGTCTTTGTCTGGAATTATAGTTTTCATTAAACAGAATGCTACATGTTATTGATTGTTTAAATAAGACTCAATATTCCCCTCTATTTCAATGTGGTGTGAAATTACATAGCATTGTAATATTCACTGTTCTGTATATTTATTAATGTTACAATATTCATGCCATTAAAATATACTGGAAAAAAAATATCAGACCAGAATAGCTGTAGAACCAAAAATCCCATACTGTAAATACAGCAGAGTATGAAAAACTGTAAGAAGATTTTATTTAGCACTATACACACTAGCAAAAACATAACCACTCCAGAAAATGTAATGTAATCCCGTGCCTTGTGCTCTACTTCTGACCCAAACTTGGCTCTGTCAACAAAGACAGAAACATTTCATTCAGCAGGATTTTAGAGCTGTATTTTAGTTCTGAATGATAAAACATCAATTTGAACTTTAGTAGGATCCTAGAACACTTTCAACAAACTGTAATGTAGTGTTTATCCTAAACAAGCTGTATTAGGATATCTACAATTTTGACATGATCTTAAGAGAGTCATCTTCACCAGACCCTTTGAGAAAGACATAAATATATATTTATTTAATTATATTTTATTACTTTATAGTCCTATTGCTTTTATTCAGTCACCTTGGCTTTCAAACATGAGAAAAAGAAACATACTGTATGTTCAATACAAAATTCAGTTTTGAATATTTTGCATAAAATCAAAAATGTGTAGTGTTTATCATCCTCGATTGATCTTTATGTTCACATCCTCTCATACCTCATATACACTGACTACTTTCTTCCTTTTGTCTTTGGCTCAGAAGATGTTGTCCTCTGAGGAGGATAATTAATCACAGTTACATTTGTGTCTACGGATTCTGCCATTCTATGCTATCTCACCTTCTTTTTCCTGCAGAGGTAAATGTGATCAATGCCCCTGTCAAACTGAATATTTGTTTAGGACCTGAACAAGGAGAGTGGCTATTGAAACATTTGTTTCCCTGATGATGCTTTGCGAAGTTCATTTGAAAGTCAGTGTCCAAGATGTCATTTTACGTTTTTTGAAAGGTTCATATTTAAGACTAAGATGTCTGTAAAAAAAAAAAAAAAAAAAAAAAAAGATGATTTACTAAACAAGCTGTAAGAAGATCCAGTTGATTTAATATTACTAGAGAGAAGGCTAAACTGATAAAATATCTTTAAGAGTACAGGTAGGTCTGTATATATTGTGGTATAGCAACGCTTGTCATTGTTGCTTCAGAATTGGCACCATACAAACATGGCAAACTCTGTCACAGCCTGGGTTTAAGGTTCCCCTTGTGCCCCATGGGTGGATTTGGACACTCTTGAAGGTGGGCCATGGGATGTGCTGTGGGGTCTGGCACCAGGGGTCTGGCACTTTAGCAAATTCTTTGGGTACTATAGTTTGCAGGGTGGGATCAGTGGGTTGGGTTTGTTTCTCTGGAATAATCCATGAATGCTTAATGGCCTGGCCCGATCTGGGGAATTGAAAGCCAGATCAACAATCTTGAACTCTTTGCCTGTTAATCCCCATATGTATCAGGTTGTGATGTACTGGATATTCTGATACCTTTCTGTCATGGCCAGTGTTGTCAATTTTTTTATGTTTTATGATGCATTGGCTTTTCTATGGGATTGGGATGGCCTTTGGTCCCTACAGGCATAGATGAGTCTTGGGTGCCCATTATCCTGTCCCCAGTTTACTGGCATGTAATTAATAATCAATTATATTCATTATAATTGTTATTCAATTCACCTGTCAGTGGTATTAAAGTTATGGCTGATCGGTGTGTGTAGAACCTTCATGGCATCTCAGTCATTACAACAATGTATTCTTTCACAGTTTTGTGGCATTGAAGTTGCATTGTAAAAAATAATCTCCAGTAGCAAATCAAAGCTTAGTTTAATGGTAAAATTAAAAGTATTTGCACATGCGCAATGCAGCAAGAACTCACAGGACTGGGACTAGTTGAGTTCTATGGCTGAGTCAGAAAATTAGACTTTGAAGCACCTGAAAATGGTCATGTGGGCTGTTGAGTCCAGATCCATGCCATTCCAGAGCAAGGGGTGCATCAGTGTAAAAGGACCTGGGGTAGCTTCAGTTGCTCAGGTCTACACTCAGCAACATTATGTGGCAATAAAATTACATCAACTGACTACTTGAATGACCAGGTTATCCCATTGATGTATTTCTTTCTGTCCTGATGGCACAAGCATATTCCAGGACAACAATGACAAGATTAATTAGGCACAAATTGTAAAAGAGTGTTCTTTGGAGCACAAGGAACCAATTTCACCCAGGAATTGGCCACAATTGGAATGTGCTGGTAAAGCTTGAAATGATGTTGAAATGGTGTCATAAATGGTGTTACATTTTTGTATGGGCAATGAACATAATAAAAATAAAAAACATGAACCCTTGATAGTGTCAGCACAGTTACAAAGAAAAGTATATATTGGTAACTTTATTTGCATTCACTTCACATTCGATAGCTGATTTTTTCCTGAAAACTACATTCTTCACTGCTCCTGACATTTAAAGGTAAGACAATCTCTTCTAATGACAGGCTGCCAGGAGATACACTCCTCTTGCTATTGGTAACGTCAACAGCACTCACAAACATGGCATACTTTATTACCCCTCTTCAGCAACTGCTGTACTTAACAAGAAGCCATTGCTTTGCTTTTTTTCCTTTCACTTTGTGCCATTAGTGATGGCATTATGAGTATGCATTGCCACATGGGATGATCATGTGTCCTGAGCATGAGCTACAGTCTAGAAAGGAGCGCTTTTATAAGCCTTACTGCAGACATCCCTGCTGGCACTAATGTGAGCTTGGGGTGGTCGAGGGAAATTCAACTCCATCACCAGGACTGCTGGCTCCGCTCTTATGCGTGAAATGATGGCAGGTTTGAAGCGGCTGCAATTACACACTGAATGACCTCATAGGATTTGGAGTGAGGTGATGCAAAGAAATGCTCATGAAATTTTCTGTATGTCATTAGTGCTGTCACAGATCAAACTACAGCTAGATAATTTCTTTAAAAATTTCTGGGGAAAAGTTGCTTTTCATGTTCTGTAATATCAAAGTGTACATACAGTATAAAGAATGAAGAGAATGTTACACATTTATCAATTATTTACACAATTACAATTTTTCTTATTGTGTTATTTGTGCTAATTATTTCTATTTATTTTCATGAGCAAGTCTTAATTTAGTATACTTTATCATTTATAAAATAATCCAAAAATACATTATATACCATCTGACCCAAAATGTTAATGTGTTTTATGTGTGAAAATGATTCCTCAAGCTCCCAGAACCACTGTTTCACAATTTGAGTGCTGGGATATGCCCGTGCCATCAGGGGGAAAAAATACACTGACGGGATAACCTGGTAATTCAGCAAGTCATTTATATTTACATTTTCAGCATTTGCCAGGAAGTTCTAATACATAAGAAACAAATAGGTCTTTAGACAGTGCTTAAAGAATAACAGTTAAAGACTGATAACTGATTTTATTTTATTGACAAACTGAAGCAACACCAAATCATAACATAAATCATAACTCCAGAGGCTCTATGCATGATGATTCAACCTATTCATGCTCTTCACTTCTTACCCTAATGTGCCCATTGCCCTGGAATAGGGTCGATCTAGGCTCATCAGACCACATGACCCATTTTCACTGCTCCAAAGTCAGATTTTAGCCAACTAAAGCCTACTGATTAGCCTTTCCAGACAGTGATTTTCTTATGGTCACACAGCTGTTTAGTCCCAATCCTGTAATTGTTTTGTCACATTGTGCATGTGAAAATTCTCTTTAAATGTTATGCATATCATTAATTATGCAACTTCTCCAAGTCACAATTTTTGTGAAATTTTACCATATTTCTCCTACAAAGGTGACAGTTCAGCACCATTGTTCCAGATTTTAATAATTCAGTTATAGTGTATAATGAAGGACTAATTCTTCCAATTTCAGTCAATTTCAGTCTGTTATTCTTTAATCTCTTTGGTTGTTTTATTTGCTCAATGCAGGCCCTCCTTAAACTGTCTCTTTTTTTTTGGCCAAGCAGCATGTCTGATGGAGTTTGGAGGCTATTTTAAAAGCAGCTTTACAAAATGCATTGGCTATCAAGGCGCAATGGGTTAAGTGCTGTTGTTTTGGGTGTGGTTTGCCCAAGCATCTACTCCTTTGCCCCTTGATATCGAAAATGCCTTTGTTCATAGCACACAAATTTCTATGCCTGTATACTATATAGTATCCTGATCCTCCAGGGTTGGTCAGTTTCTAATTTAACTCCCAAGAGGTTTTTCAGAATTAACATGCAGAAAAACAAGTAGGTTGTTTTATCAAAGAATCTTTTCCGGGATCATTCTGTATGGTGTTCAATAGACTTCTGCCAAAGAATTAAAAGTAGAATGTAATTCTAATATTCATCTGTTATTAATGTTTGTTTATTTAGTTTTAATCATGATGATTAATCTTGAGGGTGTGTGTGAGGGATTGCCAGTTCTTTCCTTGGCAGTGTCGGTTTCCTCCAGGTTTCTGGTTCCATTCCAATTCTGGTAAATATGTTACTGTAGTTGGTAAACTGGTAATCCTAAACTGCCCCTAGGTTTGAATGAGTGTGTGAATTCCAGGAGAGGTTCTTCAAGATGATCTGTCCACCAAAAAGTAATTTAGATAGATCAAAAAAGGAAAGATAAATATATCTTTATTATCTTTAATTGTCTTTATTCATTATCTTTGCCCAAGGTACTGTAAGAGGTTTGCTTGCCATTCTCTTGCCACAAAGAAACAACCACCACAACCTCGTTTTATTCTCCTGACTTTATCTTCACAGCCTGTTGAACTCCGGATTGGTCCCATGTTCAAATCCTAGCATCACCAAGCTACCACCGATGGGTTCTTCTGCCATTAACCCTCAACTGCTCATATGTGTAAATGCCAAATGCTATTAATGATTAAATTATTCTTTTTATTTTTATTCTATTTTACTCTGTATCTTTTTGTATCTTTTTCTTCTTTAATATGTTAAACAGTGCTGCCCCTTAGTTCCAGGCTCCTCAGTTCAATCCTCAACTTACAGATTGTGTGGATTTCATGTTCTCCCCTCTGCATGTCTGTTGCTCTATTCCTCACAGTTTTTTGTAGTAGTCCTCCCACTTCTCAAAAACATCTCAGTACTTTAGGTTTCCCCATAGCATATTTCCTCCTGGCACCCAGAGTTACCAAAATAGATTTTGGATTCTCAAAAACATTAAATAGATGACTTCTATTTATAATAATGCACTTGTTTAATTTCCTTTTATGCTAAATGCTATGTAAATGATTTTTGAGTTTTGCTCAATCATATAGTTTTTTCTTGAGATGGCAGGGTTCTATCAAAGATAGAATGTAAGTACATATGTACTATAAGTACATATTCTCTCTCTCTCTCTCTCTCTCTCTCTCTCTCTCTCTTTAGTGCACTTGGGTGTTCTCTTTCACTGTCTATTACACACACACACACTTGCACAAATTGAAACACTGAGAAACCTCTACAAAGTTTACCCCGTACTAAGCAAAGTCGTAGATTTTATCAGTAAGTAGAAGGGGAAGCGATTCCAAAAAGAAAGCAAACAATCTAAACTGTCACATTTACATTGTGCAGTAAAAGGTTTTTGGATTTTCAAAACACGTTTCTGTTGTTTCGCTTTGTCTAGTCTGGAACAGCAGGTCATATCTCATAGTACAACACTGAAAAAGAGGCAGCCATCAACCGAAGTCCAGAACTTTTAATCATGTTTTGAGTTACTAAGCCACTATTTGTCCATCTCTAATCCAAAGAAAAAAATAATGTCTTTTGGAACTCAAACTGGTTATCCCTCTTTTCCCTTTCTTCATATTTTTTTATTGACCTCAATATTTCACATGTTGAAATTCTTTGTGGCTCCCCAGTGACTGATGTGGTATTGAATTTGTCTGGTTTCAATACATCCTGTGCACAAGCTATCAATCACCAGAGAGTTCAGCAAACTGATCATTTATTAATGAAAAAGAGCAGCCATGAATTTCTAACTGCATTCGTCTAGTCGTCTTATTTATCATACCAGATCAAACAATGGGAGTCAAAACAGACTTAAAAGGGGAGGCGGTTGCAGGGAATAACTTATTCTTAGGCAGACAGTGGAAAGTTATTAATGAAAAGGAAAAGACTAGGGGACTTGAATGAAGAAAGTGAGAGAGCTCAGTAGGGAGAGGAGTTATTGGGGGAATGATGCTTTGACAGCAGGATGCATGTCTGCATTAATGCTCCCACAAAAGGCAATTTCCCTCCAGCTGGCAGTGCATATCCACCATAGGTAGCAAGGTGAGCTGTTTTTGTCCCAAGTGAGGGGAAGGGAAGACTTAATGTATTTTTTCTGCAGTTCGGCTGCTGTTAGTTGCCTCCATAGAGAGGCTGCTCAGGGGCACTTCACTGATCTTCTGCTTCCACTAGAACGCACTCCAGGCTGTGGAGTTTGCAAACCCACTAACACAGGGTCTGGGGAATAGCTGAATATTTGGTTTGCTCTCCACTGGTGGGCAAGAAAGAAATAAAACAACAGTCGAACAGATAATTCAACAGAAATATCAGGCATATCTAAGTTCAACAAAGGTTCATCAAATACTTCCTGATAGAACAATTCTAAAGAAAAATAAAATGCAAGATGCTTTGCGATCTTGTGCCAACTCTTTCAATTCAATCATGTGCCAATGTCCCCCTTGATGATGTCGAGTCAGTGAGTCTGTTGCCAGCATGGTCTCCTTGTTCCGCTGACCATTCCTACCATGAGATCTTTTTTGAGCAAGTTAGTATGTATTATGTGTCCAAAGTAGGACACATCGGCTCCTGGTGATTTCTGCTTCTACAGTAATTACATTTTAGGTTTTACACGATCGAGCACAATCTTTGTTTCTCACTTTTGGCCTCCACGGTATGTGCCAACGCTTTCTCCAGCACCACAATTCAAAAGTTTTAAATTTCCATCAGTCTGCCTTTTTTTAGTGTTCAGCTAACACTATAGTTGTGACAAGTCTCTACTTGGTCCGGTACTCTTGGAGTTCCAGTCAGAAGTTTGGAAACACCTCTCATTCAATGTTTTTCTTTATTTTTATTGTTTTCAGCATTGTATACTGAAAACATTTGTTATTCAAGAAAAAAAGTATTAAATAACCCAAAATATTTTTATACTGTATTTTCAGTTCTTCAAAATAGCCACGTTTTGATTTGTTGACAGCTTTGCACACTCTCGGCATTCTCTCAGTCAGCCTCATGAGGTACAATAGTCACCTGGAATTGTTTCCCACAATCTTGAAAGAGGTCCCAGTAGTGTTGAGTACTTCTTGGTTGCTTTTTTCGTTCTCTCTCCGGTCCAACTCATACCAAACCTCAATTGAATTTTGATTGGGTGATTGGTGAGACCAGGTCATGACCAGATAGGACGACATGTCATTGCAAACTGCTATTAGTAGTTAAGTGTGCCCTCAATTTTGACTAAGTAACCAACAGTGTCACCAGCAAATCTAAGGTGCTGTATATTGGTGATTTCTGAGGCTAATCATTCTAATACACTTGTCCTCTGCAGGAGAGGTAAATCTTGGTTTTCCTTTGCTGGAACAGTCCTCGTGAGGGCCAGTCTTATCATAGCATTTGATGTTTTTGGTGACCTCAGGGATACATTTAAAATTATTGAACATTCACTGACCTTAATTTCTGAAATCAATAATGGACTGTCTTTTCTCTTCACTTAACTGAGAGTTTCTTGCCATAATATGAATTTGTGCAGTAGTTGTATTAGCATTAATAGGGCTATTGGCACAGCGCCCAGCTTTCTTCTGCACAAGACAACTGATGGTCTAAAGCATATTAAGAAGGCAATAAATGCCACAAATTGTGTCAGACTCTTGACAAGGGCTGTGAATTCAAATACATTCCAGGTGACTACCTTGTGAATCTGATGAGAGCATGCCATGAGAGTGCCAAGCTGTCATCAAAGCTAAATTTAGTTTGAACAGTCTAAAATACTAAACATATTCTAGCTGTAAACATCCCTTTTTTGTTTACAACATAAATCCATACATTTTCTTTCATAGTTTGGATGTGTTCAATATTAATGTACCATGTTGAAAATAATAAAAATAAAGAAAAACCACAGAAGGAGAAGGTGTGTCCAAACGTTTTACTGGCACTGTATATCTTTGCTTTTCCAGACTTTTTTCGTGCTCATCATGGTTCTTCACCCTGGCACAACTGTTCTTTTGATTTCAGGACTAGGCTTTCTATCTCAGATTATCTTTGACCAAAGAAAAATGAATTATTTGATTAATACAAGTTGTATGGGAAAGGAGACAGGATGCAACCCTGCTGGACTCCCTTGCCAATGTTAAACCACTTTGTGTACCATGGACAGTTCTGACAGTTGTTTCTGGATTTGTATACAGTAATTTGTATACAGGCCTCTGGCAGCTTCCTTTGCACAATTGAACTAAAGTGCTGCTGGAAGGTCTTCAAAAGAATTTTACTCACATGGGAGGACTGCACGAATAATTTAAGCAGGCTTTGGTGTTGCCTTTTGTCAGAATTGGGATGAAGACCACGAGCATGTTCTTGTTCTCACAAGACTTGTTGGCACAGAGCTATCACTGCCTTTGTTGATACCAGACATAGCAGTTCTGCTGACATTCCATCAATCCTGAAGCTTTGTCTTTTGGCAGATGTTCCATAGCCCAATTTACCTCCTCCTACAAGTGGTCCAGCTCTAGCATGTGAAATGTTCCACTGGGCTTGTCTCATGCAGTCTTGTGGGCACACAGTTCTTCCATGTATTCCCTCTGCCTTTGTTGGATTTCCTGTTGGTCACTGAGTTCTTTGCAGTCTTTGTATTTTATGTATCCCTGTCTCAAAGCAAATGAAGTTCTAAGCTTTTAAATCTGATAGAAGATAAGCTTGGTGCGACCATTTGGTTTCTTGAACACGCTTTTGGACATGTTTTGGACAATGATAATAACTTTAATGTCAGTTCTTAGTTTGTTCAGATGCTGTTGAACAAAAGCAAGTTCTGTTCTTGACATTGACATATTGAGGTGGAATTTTTTCAATGTTGAATTTGGTCTTTCTTTTGATTTGGCACAACCTGAGCCTGACTTTGGCCACAAGCAGTTAATGATCTGAGCCTCAGTCTGCACCCAGGAAAGCTATTACAGCCATTCTCATCAAACTCTTCAATTATTGCCTGTACAGGATGTAATTTTTTTTGTTTCTACAGTATGCTGACCATTTGGAGACATCCACATATATAAATGGCTCCTGCACAGCTTAAAACATGTTTATGATCTACAGATAGTTTTCCTGGCAGAATTGCACCAAACGGTGTCCTGTATCATTTCTTTCTCCCAGATTACAATGTCAGCATCCTTAGATTTGCCCACCTTTGCAGTGAAGTCACCAATGATGTGTCCCTTTTTGGATGTTTGGTCAATTGCTGTTTGGACTTCAGCATAAAACTGCTTGATTTCTTCATCTGATGCATCCAGTGTGGTGTCGAGTGGCTGTCTAGTGGCTTTCAATGGATGCAGATGGCCATCACTCTGGTGGTGGTGCTAGCCCAATTTACTCAGGCTTGAGATCCGGATATAGTTTGCACTATATAGCTGGTTAAAAAGTGCTAGCAATTGCTTTTAAGCTGTTTCTTACTGGTATAGACTGGAACATATTCAAACCCAAATATAAACTTTGTCAATACAGCACCAGTCAAAAGTTTGGACCCATGTTTGGATTTATTTTCTACATTCTACAACAATACTGGAGATTTCAAAACTATGAAATAACACGGAATTAGTAATAAACAACAGTCAGTTATTTTAGGACATAATAAGGAATAGTTATTGCAAGAATAGTATTGTGTCAGTATAAGTGCATTTGCAAAAGTACCATGAAGAAACTGGCTTTTATGAAGACAATAGCAGAAAAATGGACCAAATCTTACCTCTAACACAAATGAGTTAATTTACTTAATTTACTTAATTTAAAATTAAAGCCTCAAAAATCACCCATTAACAGCAACTCAGATTAGAGGCGTTATGAAGGCTTTACAGAGCATACAGTAAGTAGCAGACACATCTCAATATCAACTGTTTAAAGGAGATTATTATATATTTTGGATGCCTTCAGCATTGTTTTACAATGAATAAAGAAATAAAAATCAGAAAAGACAATGGACTTACAGTAGAAGGTCTATCCAAACTTTGACTGGTAGTGTATTAAGTCATATATCAGTTGATACTGTATCAGTTATGTTTATTTGTCAAATTAGCAATGAATTATTTATTAATTATTTATATAAAGTGAAAATCTACTGTATGTCCCACACATATCAGATAAGACAACATTTGGAGTATAAAGCTGTAGATTAAACATGGTCTGAGCGCTGTAGGCTACATGTGTGCTCCTGTCAAAACTGTCTAATCGCTGAGCTCAGACTGACAGAGCTTCAACCATTCTGCTTCAGCGGCAGAGCTACTTTTGGCAGCCTGGATGATGCCACAGAGTTTATAAATAGCATGCCAACTAGGCCATAGAAAGGTGATCATAAAGGGATTTCTGTTAACAAACACGGTATGCAGTGTTTGTCCACACAGAACCATATATTTCTGCAACAAAAATTAAATTGCTTGTACACCTCGTTCACATTACATAACCGTTTTGTCTTAATCAGAGTCATGGGCACATTTGCTTATGAGGAATTTGGCTTCTTTCAAGATATACAAACATGTAAATACACACACACACATTCGCACACGCACACACACACACACACACACTCGCAGACACAAGTGCACACACTTGCACATGCACACATACAGTACAAAGCTGTGAGAAATAAATGAAAGCCACCATGCTACCAACTTGAAAGTATTCATAATTGCTTTTTGTAATTAAGCTATGTTTACCAATTTTAAGAGAACATTTTTTTTTATATTCAAGTCCTTTCTTTTTTCAAACATGTGCATTTTTTCAGCATCAGGGCTCTAATGTCACAAATCCCTTATTGCACTACTATTCTGAATCCAGTATTTTTGCATCTCTTTAACACTTAAGAGCAGGGATCTGAAATCCTTATATGCAGGAAACTACTGCTGTATAACTAAGCAATTCCCTCTGCTTAACCACACTAGCTTGGCAAGAGACAGCCAGATGAGCGTCAGAAACAACCCCAAGCACAGACTGCTTCTCGAACACAGAAAGCTTACTGTATGTAGACATGTCTGAAAAGGGCAATGACATAGGCCCTAGAGTGCTATAGGTTTATACAGTTCACTTGATTTGACTTGGCCTACATACAGAAATAACAGCTGAAGTCATTGAACGTGTGACAGAGGAAGTTTTGTTTAATCTGATTCAGCTGTACTTTACCCTCTAGCTTAACTTCCACTAGTTCAATCACTCAAAATGTCCAATGGCAATGGGAAAACACACCATGATGCTGCTTTCATCTGCATCCCCAGTGATGCCTTCATCCTGTCATTGCCATGCCACACTCTAGTGCATCTTAATAAATTGGAATAGCGCAAAAATGTTATATTTGTAATTTAATTTAAAAAGCGAAACTCTCATATGTTCTAGATTAATTAGATATAAAGTGAAATGTTTCAAGGCATTTTTGTTTGTTTGTTTGTTTGTTTGTTTTAAACAATAATGGCTTACAGATCATTAAAATGACAAATCCAATATTTTGAAATATTAGAATATTAGAAGATCAATCAAAAAATGCTTTATTTATGCACTCAATTCTTTGGCATTGTGGGCAGATGCTATATCCTTCTGGAAATGGAAACGGGCATCTGCATAAAACTTGTAAGCAGAAGGAAGCACAAGGTTCCCTAAGATGGCTGTGTTGACTTCAGACTTGATGAAAACAGTGGACCAATATCTACAGATGACATCATCAAGCATTCTGTGCCCAGCATTCAAGAAACTTCAAGCATTCTGTGCCTCTCCACTCTTCCTCCAGACTCTTGGAGCTTGATTTCCAAGTAAAATGCTAAATTTATTTTCATTTGAAAAGGAAGACTTTGAAGCACTGAGCTGGGTCCAGTTTTTTTTTTCTCCTTAACCCTGGTAAGTCACTTGTGACAGTGTCACTTGATACTAGGAATGCAACCATTGCAGCCCTTTTGTTGAAGATGGCTCTTGTTGCATTTACTCCAGCCTCACTCCACTCATTGTGAAGGTTGCAAAAGTTCCCTTCCATTCAACTTTCCATGTTTTGTGGAGACACTCGGTGAACAGCCCCCCTCCCCCGCCCCCCCCCTTGTGGAGTGTGTTGATGATCATCTTCTGGACAACTATCAAGTCAGCAGTCTTCCCAATGATTGTGGTTGTGTGTACTGAACTAGAACAAGAGATTCACTGTATGTATGAATAGTAACGAAATTAAACTCAAAATGAAATATTAATATTTGGATTTCTGATTTTGTGACAAAATTAAAACAAAAAAGGCTTAAAATTTTTCACTTTACAAGTATTGAATCGAGAATATGTTTCACATTTGTAATTAAATTGCAAAAAAAAAAAAATTCCATGACATTCTACTTTATTGAAATGCACTATACACAAGAATGTCCTACACAGCATCCACATATTTATACATCCACACCATTATAAAACCTGCTACAAAAAAAATACTGCAAACAAGGTACTATGAAGCAGGCAAATCCTTTTAGTATTATTACAGCTAGGTGGCACCATGTTGATAACAGCTCAAGTATTTCTTTAAAACATGACATCATTGGATGATGTAATGGTCTGGAGAAAGAAAGAAATGCATGGAAGGTGTGATTTGGAAGGGACAGCCAGGAGAAGCAAGGGCTGAGACATTGTCTCCCTCTGGTGGAAGACAGAGCATCACCAATATACAAGATGTACAATGTTGCAAGTGTAAACTAACAACAGAATGCACTTGGATATAGTATCAGCATATTTTAATAGATTACGTTTTTGCATCCAGAAACACTGATAATGGTAACTTTTCTACTTACTGTGTAAGTATTTAAATGAATCAGGGAATTTGCAAGTCCATAAAACGTTGTGCACCTTTTAAAGTTTTTAAAGAAGCCTTTCTTTAGGAGTAATGATGGAGTCTTTCCCACTGAAAACTGGATGCTCGACAACAATGACACAGGACACGAGTCCACCACATGATGGACACACATTTAGACACTCATTCACATCAAGGGGCAATTGTACACAGCAAATCCACCTGTTTGTTTGTTTATTTGTTTGTTTGGGAGGGATTAATGAATACAGAGGTCACCCACATGGACATGAGGAAGATTAACACAGAGACAGTATCTCAAGCTCAGAATCGAAACAGAAAACCCAGGATCAGTGAGGTGGCAATGCTACCCACTCATTTGTAAAGAGAATATGTTTTAAATTGCATAAAATATCAGAAGAATATAATAGTCAAAATTACAGTTCATTAAACTGTTAATAGGTCTATTTCTATTCCGAATGAATACAGGTAAATGCGGAGAGATAATGCAGCTAAACCATTGCGCTTAATGACAATTTAATGAGACATTGATGGCTCTTCTATCTTCATTCCACCAAAGATAATTTGCCACTTTCTCCAAATTATTTCCTCTTCTCAATCAAGTTGATGATGCATGAGAAGTCCATTAAAGAGCAACACCTATGGAGAGACCGCAAGAGCTTTATCACTCTTGCATCAAATGGCACACACAATGTCTCCATTTTTCATGCTTAGAATAAACAGATGTCACACACCGCTCTATGAAGCAGTCCCAAAACAAACACTGCTGAGGGAGCACTATTTCTCCAACTCCTATTTGTGAGGTCTTATCTTAGTGTGGACTGCCCTAAAGCGCCAAGTGCAAACTTACACCCACAACTCTATCACAAACCAATTTATCCTCATTGTGTGGGAGTGAAGGAGGGTTTCAGTATGCTCCCTTGACAAAAGTGCTCAGCCCAAAAGGCTGGTTGCACTTGATCAAGTGGAGCGCGTTTGGAGCTTTGGGACCGCTGGAAGATATGGAGCCGTGAGGAACTCGATGCCTCCTCGAGACAGTGATTGATGAAGGGAATCTCCCTGTCTGCGAGTCCTACTGCCAGTGATTGGACTGATTGGAGATGTTATTGAGATTCTGTGAGAGCAATATGTCTTTCATCTAAGTGATGCTCCATATACATGAACAGCAAAGAACAGAAATATTGTCAACGCATGCTTTTTCTTCCAATCAGAAGGGTAAAAGTGCACTGAGTGCAGCTCGCACTGAGCTTGAGTGCATTTCTGGTTAGGATGTATTAAGGTAGACTGTTCTCAGCATGATCTCAGTACAATTTGTAGACTTCACCTAAGAATGTTTCCCTTAATATTGGAGTTTCCATTCCTTTCATGGTTTCTTCCTTGTGGTGTCTCAGAAAGCTTTTTTCTTGCCACAATCCCCTATTGCTTGCTCATTAAGGAAACAGATCTACATTTGGATGTCTCTTGTTTAAAGTCGTTGTTGTTGCTCTCCTTTCAGCTGCTCTCATTAGGGATCACCACAGTGAATTTCCTTTTTTCCGGATATTTGATTTGCACAGTCTTTACACTGGATGCTGTTCATGATGCGACCCTGCCATTTTATCCAGACTTGAGACTGGCAGGCCACCCGTGTGCCAACTGAATCAGGGCCACCCATATAGCAGGCAAATGTCCTACCACTGAATCACCAGTGACTAAGTAAATAAACTTGAATTCAATTGACTTGATCACTGCTTCCAGTAACCTCTTCACTCACTACCAGCTGAGTAAATAAGTAGCCGCATACAAGAAACATTATCATTATTGCCACCACGCCCCCCCCCCCCAACCTAACCTTTTTTAACCTTAACCTGTTTATGTACAGTAAGGTGTCAATCACTGTAATATACTGTTGCGTGTTTTAAGTCTAAGAAGTGATAATTGATAATTATGATTATACAGTAATTTTATTATAATAAAACTTTGATTAAGATTAAAATTGTTGTTGGGCTAAAATCTATAGCTTAATGCTCTAACTTAATCCAGGTCCTGGTATACCTATCTCCTGCATATTTTTGTGGGGGTTTTTTTTCTTCTCTCTCTGCTTAACTCACTTCGTTCTTTTGGTATGAGCTTGTTAATTAGCTTATAAGTTAAATCTAGTGAATGTGGAGCAGGAAAACCATCAACATGCAGTACAATGCAGTATTACTCCAGGACCAGGAATGAGAAACCCATGGCTTAATCGAAATGGAAACATTTCAATCTTTAACAAATAAATAAGCATATGTCTGGCTATATATACAGTACAGCTACGTATATATACAGTATCTCTTATGTACTATATGACTGTGTGGAAAATAAGAGGAAATTCTCTTAACTCCTACAGCTTCATAATACTGGTTGTTCTCCAGTTCTGGTGCTGCATGTATTGTAACAGCATCCCATCCAACAGACATGTCCTACAAGAGAATTACCAGTCCTGTAAGTCTGCTTTCAGTTCTATTTAAAATCCTTATGTGATAGCGAAATGCAAGTATCCTTTATGTGGTCAGCTCCAACATACAGTAAACACTGAACTTTCTCACTATATTTATTAAGCCGAATAGTCTGTATTTGGGAGTATCTTGGCTGGAGGAACTAGGATATATCTCCACTCTTTAACAAATTACTTTGTTAATACGATGACATTCATCACAAGTCAATTTAGAAATTGTAAACATGATTTAAATGTGATGCATTTCCTAAACACTAACTGAAGGGACCAACATCCCATGATGGGTCATGTCATAAGAACAATTATATATTCAGGGCAAGAATGAAAACAGCAAATGATGGTCTGACTTGGAGGTTTTTATTTGTCATGAGAACTACACCTCACTTTTGCCGTAGGGTTGGCTATTAAAATATTTCAACAGGGAGAGACTGAAATTAAAACTCACTCGATGGTGCATGGCTCATTAATGTGTTTCCTCCAGTGTGCCAGGACAATTATTTTGCTGTGAACCACAGGTCAAATCTGTGATGGCGACAAAATGAACAGCTCCCTACTGAGTGTCCGTTGGACATATTGAGCTGTCATTTATTTAGAGATTTGACATATTTCCACCCCTTTGAAGCTTTAAATGGGCAGGCTTTGTTATTTGTGGTTCAGGTATTAAGCAGCCATAAAGACATGAAAGGTGACCAAGTGTATGACTGAACCTTCATGCAGAATCAATCATAATTACAGATAGACTTATTCCATGCTCAGTTAATCCTGGCCACATAAATTCAGGTGGCAAATCGTAAAAAATATATATATATATTCTGAAGCATAAAACGAATAAGGGCGTGTAGAAAACCAATCTACATTTACAACATCTCATAAGAGACCAGCAGGTGATAAACACCATTGCAAACTACATTTCATGATGTAATAAACAGATGATAAACAACATTACAGACCGCTTTCATTACGTGCACTATTATAAAGAGATGTTCTAACGAGACAATTATTCGACTTGAGGCTACACAGCATTGTCGTTCTTCAGCTGTACTCCTACAGACATGAAGTCATTCGAGCCCTGCAGTGGTCACACACATAATAGTAGTTCATTTACAAGAGCATATTGATTTGAGGAAGCAAGTCATTTCTGAGCGCATGCTTAGAAATAATGGTGCACTGACAGACTAAATCATATTGCAACACTGTTACAGCTACTGTATCTCCCACTGAAATCTAAGTTATGTTTACAACACTGACACAAAAAATCTTAATGCAGCAAGGATCCATCCACTGAAAGACCCTGAAACACAATAGCTAGGATTTTTTTCTTTAGAAGACATACCCAGTGCATTTCCTCTAATAGGCTGATGCAATTTAATAGTAATATAGTTATACCTTTATTATGTGTTTTCAAGGTTAGTAGAGCAGTATTGTATAACCGGCACCATTTTGTAATATCTTTAGAAGTTTTTTTTTTCTTTCTATTTGGTGTCTTTGTTGCACATGCAGACTGTTTTAATGGGTGGTTTTACAGGGATTTCATGTGAACTATTAGAATATCTAACTGTTGATTTTACTTAGAATGCGTTAGAAAGGCGACCTACTATGTATAAATGACTGTTTTGTTAGTTTTAGATATTAAGATGGATCTCTATTGTGTGTGTGTGTGTGTGTGTGTGTGTGTGTGTGTGTGTGTGTGTGTGTGTGTGTGTGTGTGTTTGTGTACAAAAAAAAAGAGAAAAGCATTCTCTGCTTTGTATTTTTTTTTTTTTCTGTTGGCCAGAGCTTAAACATGCCAATTAGATTTTTTGCCTATTGTGACATCATATACTGTAAAAAGATACTCTGCAGCAGTTTGCTGCTCAACTCGACTGTTCTATTGTGGAGAATAGCTCGGCAGTAGATCATTTTCATAGACACTGACAAGGCTAGGTCTGCTTTACTTTTGCAACATAAAAAGGCATCAGCATAAAGGTTATTTTTTGGTAGCCACATTGAATTATGTAGTGACAACAAATGTATTAATGTTGAATTATTTTGGACTCTTGTGACACTAGACAAACAATATCTTTGGTATGAAGAATGAAGACTGAGGCTGCATGCATTCCTCAAAATTAATTTAACATACATCAAAAAAAAAAACATCAACCAGCACCTCACGTCAACTTTTAACAGTTGTCTGGACATATCAGCACATGGTATTGAAACTGCCTTTTGGCAATGCCTAGAAATCATGCATATGCCCCAAAACTAGCCAACACATCATCACAATATCCCCCATATCCACAAAGTAAAGACACAAACATGATTTTATACAGAGGTTTGGCTATTGTTTATTTATTGTTTCATACATACTGTATAAAGACAAGATTGTAATTCTTTTTTTGTAAAACATTAGCCTAAAATATCCTAGATTATGATATGTCTAATCAGTAATATGACAATCTTTTCTAGGTATCCTCACTCACTCACTGAGTCAGGTCCATGAATCCCACAAATGTCCAGCAAATACTACACACGCCTGATAGGACTGAGATCTGGGGAAATTCAAAGCCAAGTCAAAATGTTAAGCTGTCATGGATTCTAATAGTTTGTACAAAACAATTATAATACATTCTAGATCAAATCCATTAGAGAAAACACATGCTTCAACGGAAGAAATCAGGCATGAGGAATATCTGCAGTAAGCAGTTAACATGCTCAATGTCCCATATTTGCTTACATGAGGGATCTAGAATTAGTGTAGAATCATAAATATTATATATACAAGACGTTGCACTTTCTTTGTTTTAAAATATTTCAAAATTCTAAAAATCTTCCTTTTATTTCTTTTAATAAATAAACCCAGCTTTCCATCGTAGTCTCAGACTTTTGTGCTGTAAATATATATTGTTTGTTTGTTCATTTTGGTTGGTCGGATGGTTTTATATATTTGCATAGACAACAACATAACTGAGCACGTAGAACAGGAAATAATACATAAGTGAAATTCATTACAAATATACCCTTTAATAACTTTTATCTGATATTTTTATGCCAACAAAATACTGCATTTAGTGTTGTGTGTTTCATAGAGTGTATTTTAAAATACATACTGTATACCTAAAAAAAAAATCACAATATCTGTATATTGGTATCTCGTTTTTAAATGTGATATATTAACAAAATCAGTGTTTTACAAATAATTCTGGAGGGTCTTGAATATTCAGCTTTTTTCTTTCTTCATTCAGTCCTCGCTGGTGGCCTCAAGAGGGCAGCACAGTAAAATACAATTCAGAGTTATTTCTCAGTAATTCTATCATGGCAGCACAGCAGCTTAATGGTTAGCACTGTCACCTTGCACCTCCAGGGGCAGGGTGCGATTCCTGTGTTCATGGAGTTTGCATGGTCACCCACATGTTTTGTGTTTTTCCTGAGTGCTACAGTTTCCTCCCACAATTCAAACACATGCAGATTTGGCTAATTGGCGTTCCAAATTGCTAATAGTGTATGAATGAGCATGTGAGTGTGTGTGTACTGTATGTGTGGGATGGATCTGCACCCCATCCAGGGTGTACCCCACCTCGTGCCCTAAGTCATGCCCAGGCCCCCTGCAACCCTTGATACAGAATGAAGCAGTATAGACAAATAAGTACAGTAAGTGAGTGAGTGAGTAATTCTTTCAAGCAATAGAAATAGTAATAATCACTGATATAGCTTTATTTATGGCTTAATGTCTACAGATGCAAAATAGTATCTGATACAGAGCAATCTATAGTTCATAGAAAATGAGAAATATTATTCTTTACCAATGTATTTCAATAATTACATTCATAAGCCCGAACATTTTGCACAAATGTTGGATGTTTCATATTTGTATAACAATACAGCAAAAATATTAAACAACAAAAAAATAAACAATGTAAGGAGGCCACTCCTCTCGCACTCAACACTGTATGTGAAGCATGGACATCAAAATAAGTCTCTATTGGCATTTCAAAATAATCACAACTCTTTAACCCACTATTAAAAGCATTCCCTTTTTCCCCCTTTCTACAGTTAAAGCTGATTAAATCATGTCTTTGTCAAACTCACACAAAAAATACATGGTAAGAGAGCAGGCCACATCAACCCACTCCCCAGAGGACACGAGTTCCACACAGTCCTCTTCGTCATACGCATTATTGGGTTCTCCTTCCCGCCACTTGGTAAAGGTGCTCATAGGAGAGCGCTCCACATAGACAAAGTGTCCCTCATGCTCCAGGTCATTAATGCCGATGTACACTCTGCTAAGTCCAGCTTCTGTTATGTAGCCAGCAATAGCCCTGTTTGCACTGGCATCTTTGGGCATGGCCAGGTGCCCACCCCTGCCTTGGCAGTAGAGCTCAGCATCTCTGTAACGCTTCTCCTCCTTCACCAGCAGGTACACCTTACTGTCTGTCTCTTTAATGCCAGCGACAGCTGCAGGGGAGGGCAGTGCTGAAAAGTGAGCACTGGTATTTCTGTAATCACACTACAACACCCAGTATATACAGCAATACATGGTATTAAAGTAAGACAAAATCGTGACTGGTTTCCTTTATCAGAATGTGCACTAAGATTTGAATATTGTTGGTTCATTTATGTAACTGACATAACTAACATTATTGAAACCTAAGATAACAGAAGTGCATTTCTGCCATTCAAGAAAAAAAAATCTGCATCTTTTTATTACAACAAAGTATATCTTTTTATGGTAAAATCCACTCACTAGCCACTTTATTAGATTCAACTGCTCATTAACGCAAAAGTCGGGAAAACGGAAAGAAAAAAACGGGAAAGAAAGGTGATTTAAGTGACTCGGAATGTTTGTTGGTGCCAGACAGGCTGATTTGAGCATTTCTGAAACTGCTGATCTACTGGTATTTACACACAATCATCTCTAGGGGTTTACAGTGATTGGGCTGAAAAAGAGAAAATATACAGTGAGTGGAAGTTCTCTGGGTGAAAATGCCTTGTTAAAGCCAGAGGTCAGAAAGGAAATGACCAGACTGGTTTGAGCTGATAAAAAAGCCACAGTAACTCAAATAACATCTTGTTTAAACTGCGGTATGCCAAAGAGCATCTCTGAACACTGTTGAACCTTGAAGCAGATGAGCTACAGAAACAGAAGACCATACCAGGTGCCGCTCCTGTCAACCTCAAACAGAAAACAGAGGCTACGATTCGCATGGATTACCAAAATTGGACAATAGAATATTTTTGCCTGGTCTGACGAGTCTCAATTCCTGCTGAGACATTCTAGGTCACAAACTAGGTAATTTGGCATAAACAACATGAAAACATAGATGGTAGTGGTAGTGGTATGTGTAATGGTAGTGTAATGGTGTGGGGATATTTTGTTAGCACACTTCGTGCCCCTTAGTACCAACTGGTCTTTATTTTTTATGAATGCTACAGCCTACCCAAGTATTGTTGCTGAGCATGTCCATCCCTTTATGACTGCAGGACAATATGCAATGTCACAAATATAAAATCATACAGTATCAAGCTGGATTCTTGAACATGACATGAGTTCACTGTATTCAAATGGCCTCCAAGGTACCGGATCTTAATCCAGTAGAGCACCTTTGGTATGTGATGGAACAGAAGAAGAGCATCATTGACGTGCAGCCAACAAATCTGCAACAACTCTGTGATGCTATCATGTCAATATGGACCAAAATTTCAGATGAATGTTTCTAGCGCCTTATTGAATCTATGCCATGAAGAATTAATGCAGTTCTGAAGACAAAAGCAGTGTCTGACACGGTCATAGTAAGGTGTATCTAATGAAGTGGCCAGAAGTGTATACTGTTATTACTCTATATGAAAGGCATCTTTCTAAATGTCATAAAAATGTCATAAAAACAGCATAATTGGTCTTTTTCTATAAAATGGACTTTGTATTTATAGATTTTTTTTCTGGGCTTCATTACAAGGACATACCTTTTTTAATGAATTTCAGTTCACTGGTTAACTGCGTCACCTGATTATCAACTTCACCAATCATCTTTCGTAAGGGAGCACACTCGCACGAGAGCCCTGGTACAGATGTCACCTCACGAAGTTAGTCAAATCTTTGTATTTTATAAATATTATAGAATTAAATTACATTTAATAAAATTTGTTTACCTGGCTCTCCATTTTCACCTTTGGGGCCTGGATCTCCCATATCACCCTTTAAGCCTATAATTAGATTGCACATGTTTATTAAGACTTTCAAAGGTATCGAAAAAGTAATCATCATCTGAATTCGCTAGTCCGCTAGTCTACTTCACCTTTTAATCCAGGGGGACCCATTTTTCCATAACGTCCCATGATACCTTTTTGTCCTTTAAGTCCAGGGGGTCCTACAGTATAAGGTAAATAAATTTCATTATCAAAGTGATAAGATTAAAAGTGTCTGAAATTTTATGTTTGATTTGTGGCTATGGACGCTCTGCCCCCATGATTGCTTTATCTTCATTAAAGACTTTGGTAAACACTTGTCATCATTACTGCATTCTAGCTTTTGCAGTTAGGTGACTTTTGTACTCGTGGAAGATTCTGCAGTTTTGCACTCCAGTAGTAGCTTGTGGTCACATTGTCCATGATCAGCTGAATTATATTTAGTCTCCTATCAAGTTAAGGTTAGACAAAGTTTAATTTTTTTGATGATTTGCTACATTTTACATTTTCATTAACAGTAAGTCATAAAGTACCCATCTCTCCAGGTGGCCCCACTCTGCCAGGTCTCCCAGGTGCCCCTTTCTCCCCCTTCTCCCCTGCGTCCCCTGTACACACACACACACACACACAGGAGCAAAATCTCAGCATTAATCCAACACCCCGTTTTCTCCACTGAACCAGCCATTAACATTTGAAGCATCTGCATTTAGTTGACACTTTAACACATAGCTACTGACATTATCCAGAAACAGTACCCCTGTAGAAATATAGATTAGGATAATGGCAGAATTTCACAATAAGTTTGTTTAAGTATTCAGCAGTGTTTTAGCTTTGTACTGTGATGTACCTTTAAGTCCTGGAACAAGGATTTGGACTGAGCAGGGCTCCTCTGCCATATGCTGACCATAACCTGACTTTAGTAACATCAGACCGACCAGAGTGACCAACACACACGTCCCCATGCTTTCTCCAATCATACTACTATTTCTATAAAATGTATAAACAATAGTAACATTTAAACATTACAAGGTGTAAGTAAAATACATTTCCATGTGTATAAAGGTTTAATGTTGCATGAAGGCAGATAATGTTAACTTTAGGTCAGTATTGTACTATTAATTCACATTAGCTGTGTCATTTCTACTGTATAGACGACATAATGATGGATTGTGTCTCAGGCAGCAGTGGAAAAGCAAATAATCCTACTGTAAGATAATAGTATTTTTGCTTCTAGTGTGCAAACAGAAGGCCATACATGGAATAATAGCGCCCACGCTAACCGGTCACCAAGACGGAGACCATATTTGCCAGGCAAATATATAAAGCTCCTCAACGGCTTATGACATTCATTATACTGTAATCCACCCTCATTTACAATCAGAGTAGTATGAAATAAAAAAGCTGACACCTGAAGGTCCAATACCTCCAACAGGAAGCAATTACTGATACCACATGTTTTATTAAGTCTACCCTGTTTATTAAATCTAAATAAATATACCTTACATCACAGCAGCAGGATCTATTAAGGGAAATGACTTACCATGTGTGAGAAACTCACGCCCAGCGTACTTATATGTGCAGCACTGCCGTCTTCAGACTAAAGCCTGAGAGAAGCTTATGGTCATCTTGGCATGTCTCGTCTCTCACGTCTGCAGCAAGAAACAAGCCAGAGAGCGAGTGTGTGCATAAACACACAGATAAGACTAGTTCTGCTTCACTTCTCTCTGATAAGAGCATGCAAAAACAGCAGGGTCATTGGCAGTGCTCTTCTCCAGAGATAGCCCTCAACTCCAACTGAGCCATCACAGGCATTCCTTAAATTCATTAGCTTTCACAATGCCTATGGAACTGCAGATGAGGAGGGAGGTAGATTTTCTTT
Organism: Clarias pachynema; assembly: GCA_030014365.1. Lineage (NCBI taxonomy): Eukaryota > Metazoa > Chordata > Actinopteri > Siluriformes > Clariidae > Clarias > Clarias pachynema. The sequence goes on along the minus strand of JAQMYL010000005.1, from coordinate 18,192,665 downwards.
AAGCCTCCCTTAACTGACTTTGTTTAACTCACTGCGAACAAACGTTTGCTTAAACAAAAGTAACAAAACGTATTAAATATTTGTTTGTTTTATTTGTTTGTTTATGTGTTTTATATAATAAACAATTAATCAGCATCTTTATAGACATGTTAATTACTGAATTGAGTGAAATGAAGGCCGCAATGACCAAACATGTTTGTGGTTGTCAAAATGTAGAACAGGTTTTCTTTATGTTATCAACTTTCAGATGCTGTATTGTTTTCGCTAATTTAGTGGTCAATGACTAAATAAATATTTTTCAATGCAGATGTTAGTCATTAACTTTTAAGCAAACATTAAATAACACATTACATATGATTTATTACTGCTGAGGTTTATTGCTTGTTAATGTTAACTAATGCAGTAAATAATGTTAGTTAATGGAACTTTAATGTAAAGCATTACTGATGTACAGTAATTAATGCATAAAAGGCATTAACAACAAGGGAAAGGGATAAAAGTGATTTTACATCCATCTACTATAAAGGATTGATGACTGAAAACAGGCTGCAGTGTACTGTATACCGTCTTCCACATGGTGACACTACATGTATTATGATGGATCGCAGTACTGTATGTCCACAGTGTCAAAAGATCTACTGGGATCCATGCACTCTATACTGTATATTCCAGTCTCTAATTACTCATATCCGCATAGTGAAAAATGTGTTTGTGTGCCCTGAACTTCACTACATTTCCAAGCTTCTCAGTGTGCGGTCTGAGTCTCTGGCTATTAAGTGCAAATGATCATCCTCCATGTGGTTAGAAAATATAACACTGATGAAGTAGCCGGTCATTTCACAAGTCGCCTACAGCATCAGTGCATTGCATGGGATTCTGTCACTGACAGCTGAAACTTAGGATGAAAAAGAAGCACAGCTGTAATTTTCCACAGATATCAGCATTGATGCCTGAAGATCAAAATGTAATAAAGTCACAGAGTAATGATTCAGGTAAAAATGATTTTGATCTGTAACAGCAATCAATTTAACATGTGCTTGGAAGATGAGGGATAATGTAAATTTTTCCATGTCATAATGCATAGACAGTATAGTGTATGCTTTTTTTTTTTCAGGCTTAATAACAATTAACAGCACCTCAGATTAGAGCGGTTATGAAGGCTTTATGGAGCATACTGTATGTAGCACACACATTTCATTACCAACTGTTCAAAGGAGATTATTGCATATTTTAGATGTTTTACAATGCAGAAAGAACTGATAGTGTAGTGTATGTGTTCTATCCATTAACTAAATCAGCTGATTCTAATTAGCACAAATCGTCAGTCAGAACAGGGAGAACTATAATAGATGACATATGTTGTCTTAATACTTTTGCTCAGGGCCTTTTTTATTTGTGCTATTCTATTTTCATGCTTATCTGCTGTAGTCTATTTCTTTCTAACACGTACCGCTCAGTTAAAACAACCAGAGGATTAATCTGCTGTTCATAAATTAATTCCTGTTACTCGACAACTGATGGTGCATAGAGTCATTATAAATTCAAGAACATTTGGAAATAGTCGATTTCACAGCTATATACAGCCAACCAAATTCAATCTTTAGCTTGGATTATGTTTATAAAACTCTCAATTCTCCCCACTGTACACTCTATGATTCAGAGTTTATCTGACAGATTACTTTACCAGCAGGTAATACACTCCACTACTGCTGAAGGGTTAGAGAACAAATGCTTAAAAAGGCATTCCTGATGAAAATAAAGAATCTTTAAACACATCCTAAACTTATATACCAATCAGAGTGCAAAAATTGCCAATACAGTGAAATGTACTCCATTAATCCAAAAAAAAGAATGCAAAAAGTAAGAGCTCTACATGTTCTGGCAAGTGATATTGCATCATAAAATTAAAGAGCCTATTAGGTGCCAGTACACAAACGCATGTGATGCAGCATGCCTGTTTTCTGTCACTATGCTTGTTTATCAAAGAGATATATCAAAGTAAAGTTTATCAACAGTGTTGGGGGACGTTACTTTTTAAAGTAACTAATTACATTCCAAAATTACAGTCTTTAAAAAGTAATCAGTTACATTACAGCGTTACTTTCTGATAAAAGTAACTAGTTCGAGTACTTTTCCATTGCAGAAAATGAAAACTTCTTTGTGATTCCTCATGCATGTTGTTTTAGTCAAGACCATTATAATTATTCTACCACCATCACTCAGTGAAGTTTGGCCCATAATCTGTTAAATACTAATACCTGTACGCGCAGTTTCGCGTGGTGGCTGTAAGTACAGTTCATTATGATTCACTGCGAGTTTTGGCGCTGTGATTATGTTTCTCGCGGACCTTACAGAGCTTCACGGAACGTCGGGCGGTCACTCGCGGCGGCTCATGGTGCCTAACACCGCTTCTCACCGCAAGTCAAACCGCATAGGTGAGATAGGGGTATAACAACAGGAATAACGAGGAGTGGGTTATCGGGGGCGGGGCTTGTAGGATGTCTTTCACACACACACACACTAATGGAATGACTGCTGTCTGGCTCACTGATTATATAAACTGTCTGAATAATGGATTACATTTTTGAAAATATAACTAAACAACTGAGTACTTAAATGGCAGGCCTAACATGTTAGATTACTCGTTACATTAATAAAGTAATCCAAGTACTTTGTAACGCGTTACACCCAACATTGTATATCAACCATAAAGTACATTCCACATTCCACCTAAATGCTTCCTTCAAATGTGTATATTATTCTTACTGCTTTGTGACTCTTACACATTTCAGCATTAATACGCTTTCTTAAACAGCCATGTCAGAAGACATGTCCTCTTACTCCATTTCAGAAGGGTCAAAGTTTTGTCCTGCACCAAGCAAAGAAAACAACTAAGCATATTGCTGAAACTATAAAATTGGTCTTAGGAACTGTCCAACACATTATTACATATTATTATGTTTTTATATCTTCAAGGGAGAAATGTGTTCAGGAAAAAATAAATGTTGATTGGAGATCACTTAAATCTTTAGCGAAATTAAATCATTAAAAAAACAGTATAATTCATGACCATGTTTAATAGTTTAAATATTATGTGAAGAGAACTCAAGGGATTGGTATTAAACAGCTTTAAAAAAAAAAAAAAAAAGGCTTCGATTTGCAGGAGAGCATAAAGAATGGACTGTGGAGTGTTGGAAAAAAGTCCAGACTGATGGGCACATCAGTGTAAGAAGAGAGGCGATGAAATGATGCACCCATCATCTCCTCACTTTCATACCAACTGGTCATATTGTATGTCACAATGGTAATTTTATACCAATAGCATGAATTAAATTCCATCTATCCATCCTTCTACAGTAGGAACCTCTGTAATTCAACTAGGGACCATGGAGGCCAGTGTTTGCCAATTGTATTTATTCCTATTTTTTACGACCATGGTAGGACCTCCGGTTAATAGTCACACACGCATTCACTTTAGCCAATTAGTCTAATCTGCGTGTCTTTAGACTATAGGAGGAAACCAGAGTGCCCAAAGAAAACCCACCAAGCACGGGGAGAACATACAAACTCCATGTATACAGACCCTGAGGTAGAAACCGAACCCGGACTCTGGAGATGAATGGCGACAGTGCTAACCACTACAGACTCATGCTGCCTATTAATTTATTATTATTATTATTATTATTATTATATAATGAAAGGACGCCATCACAAACCCATGAAGACTAATCATTTAATTATGGAAAAAGAAATGCAGCAGGATAAACGGAGGAAGGGCCGGTCTGTTTGCACATAGTCGTGAGTTATAAACAAACGCCTCTGCTGACAGAAGATTTAGTGTGCATCACTCTTACGAAGGAAAGAATGTTTAAACACTGGAACAGTTTTATCAGAGGATGAAAGCTGGTTTTAAATCAGTTCTATTTACCACAGCATCTTCTTTTGATGCATTGCAAGACTTCCAGCACGTAAGACAAATTTTCGGCTTCCTTTGTTCACAAATCTTTTTTATTTCTAATTTGTTTTTAGATTTCGACCTTTTGCAGGTGTAGTTAGATGATAAAGATTCATCATATTGGCATAAAAAGTGAGTCAAAAACTATCTTTCTTTCTGCTCTTTCTTTCTTCCTACTTTTTTTTTTGTTTTGTTTGTTAATTTTTTTTCCCAGCCATCTAAATGCTTTATCTTTTTTTATGGAAATGAGAAAATCTAAATATGTGTCCATAAGATGGTTTGCACTTTATTAACATACACATGTACACTACATACCCATTTACATTTACAGCATTTGGCAAATTATCCAGAGCGACTTACAGTACATACACCGATCAGCCATAACATTAAAACCATTAACATAAAAACTACCTAGGCTTTGGGTTCCCCTTGTGCCAAACAGGCAGCACTGGGACCTCACCGTGTGGTTCCACAGGGCCTCTGGATGTGATGTGATGTGGTGCCTGGCACCAGCAATGGATCTTATGGGTTGTGTGTGGTGCCTCCATGGATCGGATTGGGATCTGGGGAGATAGGGTCAGTGGCCTTGGGCTCTTTGCCAGTTATGCCCCATGTGCTATGGGCTGTAATTCACTGAGTGTTCTGATCCCTTTGTATTGTGGCCAGCATTTACTTTTTTCAGATTTGTGGTGCATTGGCTTTTCTGTGGGATTGGATTTAATGGGCTATTATTTAATCCCCTTGGGCATGCACCCAGGTGAGCCTTAGGTTCCCATGATCCTGTCACCAGTTTACTGGTGTATACAGTAGTTTGTGATCAGTGTAGTTCAGTTCACCTGTCAGTGGTCATAATGTTATGGCTGGTCAGTGTAAGTGCTTTAAAGGCTCTATCAATAAATACTGTACATCCATATACTGTTTCATTATGGATGTATTTCAATTAATTAATTAGGCTATTGAACAGAAGTTCCATCAGTCTAAAACAATGTGATGAGAATGTTTTTGGTTTTTTTTTAATCAAAGTACATTCAAGGACTGCTAGTGACTGCTGTTCAGACATCTAGAGGAAATTCCACCATCTAGGTTCCAGAATAGAAAAGAGTCTTGATGCATGAATTCCTTGTGGCCTGAGAGATAGTGGGAACCAAAAACCTTTTACAAACCTTTACCAAACTATTGATATTGAGGCCCCTGCAAGGCAAGTGGAACTGACTTGTGTTTCGACCTTTTCAAACCAGACATGCAGTGTGATGTGGTCATCATCAGTTATTGAAAAACTGTCCTCAAAGACAGTGATGTCCTGTTACAGCAAAAACACAGACAAAGACATGTTATAAATGTACTGGAGTAATAGCTGGAATTGGATAATACAGTAGTGAGTTTATTGTTTAAACTTTTTACAATAATTACTTGGGTAATTACTGTAGATGACTGAAAGAGAAAGAGAGTTAGGATAATTCTGTGATTCAGTATACCAAATTAAGCAATTTAGCAAGAATGTTCTTGCAAAACAATAATTACATTTAATGCAAAGAGGGAAAATTGTGAGGTGTTTACAGAATACACTTTTTGAATACTTTATGAGGAACTCCACACTAATTTTAAGTAGGGCCTTCCTTTGCTTTCAAAACAGCTTCAATTTTTCATGGTATAGATTCCATTGATATTCTGGTCCAGTATACAACATCACATATAACTTTGTTCTAACTAAACTAAAGTTCTGGTCAATTCGTATGTTTCCTACAGCATTAATGTGCTGATATGGTGGCTCAAACGGTTAAGACTCTGGGATACAGATCCGAAGGCTGGGGGTTCAAGTTGCCACTGTTGAGCCCTTGAGCAAGGCCCTTAACCCTATCTGTAACAGGGACACTGTACACTGGCTGTAAAAAAAAATATATACTGTGTTGTAAGGTACATGTGACAAATAATTGAATCTTAATATCACTGTTAATTGATGTGAAAGAAGTACAGCAGTGATTTTCCACAGATATCATGATTAATGAATCGAGATTAAAATGTAAAGTTACAGTATAGACTGAAATGAAGAATTATTTTTGTTAGCAGATGCAATCAATGTAACATATGCTTGGAAGATGAAAGCTGATAGAAGCACACAGATACTTCCCAGTTAATAATGCATATATACGGTATGTACAGTATAGTGAGTACTCTAGAATGTGTTTATCAGCTACGCAAGCAAGGCAAATGACTGCAGTTTCCCTCTTTTTTCAGTGTAAGCATTAAACGTTTCCCTCTATCTTAGACACACACACTTAATGATTTGTGCACAGATTCATAGGCAGTAACTGTATACCTACTGTACATGGAAAGTGTATCAGATAAATCTCAAATAAAACTCACTGTACAAAAAGAGAGTTATAATTTTGTCCCTTTATAATACATTGGTAGTCTATTTCTATGCATATTACATCTACCAAGTTAACTGGTGCTTTCTCACACTGGTAAAACTAAACTAAAACACTGGGTCTTTATTAAGCTGAATATGAAAATATTTATTTAAAAATTAAGCATTTACACAGATTTAACAAACAAGAATAACTAGTGTTTCTTTTGAATGGATTTCTGTGCTCTTATATATACACAGTATTAGCTTATATATCAGTAATCTAAAATGACTGGCTTTTTTGTTTTATATTAAAAAGCCAGTCATTTTAGATTATTGCCATTATAAAAGAATATTAAAAAAGAAGGCAAGCCAACACATTCCCTAAATTAAGACAAATAAACCTAATCATTAAGTTATGAGAAAGAAATGCTGCCAAATAAATTAAGGCTGGGAAAGTCTGTCTGCGCATAACCGTAAGCTATAAACAAATGCCTTTGTTAACAGATGATTAAGTGCTCCTCACTTTTATGAAAAAAGAAGACTCTTTAAAGATTTTTTCAGAGGATGAAAGCTAGCTCATAATTCAGTTCCATTTGCCATGCCATCTTTTTTTTATGCGGTACAACATCCAGCACATTGGCACTTAACCTATTTTTCAGCTTATTCATCTTGTTTTATACCTGAATTATGATTTATTTATTTATTTTATTTTTTTGTCTGTAGATTTTGAGTTTTGTAGGTGCTGTTACAGCGGTGAATATTTTTTCTTGGTATACAATTTTTAAAAGCAAGACAAAATTTTCGCTTCTTTCAATAAATAGTTATTTAGTTATCATTGAGTGATTGAAATAAACATGTAAAACCAAAGACAATTAGATGACTATTAGTTTTCATCAAACTATTTTTAGAAATTCATTATAAAATAATAACTATAATAGTGCAAAGCGAAAAGAGTTCTGTAAAGGTCTTAAAAGAGTACATTGTCATTCACTGTGATGTTTTCTGCTGCATTGTGTAGACAAAGCCTGTCTACCAGAGCCTTATACTGTATCAAATGACCTCTGCCTAACTTAGACGAACCTTCGTAGGAAAGTGACACATGCAGACTTTTCAGAAACCTTTATCATCAACATCAAGTCTATGGAACCAAGCATATACCTTTAAATTCACTGTGACAAGCGACGTGTTAAATAATGTCATTTACATTATAAACTAAAGTTATAAAGAATATTACACCAAAGAAAAACTTAGATCTGGAAAAAAAAACATGAATAAATAAGTGTACAGTTACCAGGCGAATGAAAATGTCTCATCCAATTACAGTTAAATAATTAGCTCTGAGTGCCACTCTGGCAATTATCACTTCTCAGTGTCAGGTTCGCATGGTTTGTTTTGATTACTTGTAAACCACAGAATGGTTTTGAGATTATTTAAAGATCTTTATCACCTGCAGTTAGTGTCACAACCAGAACACTTGATTAAACACACTGCAACTGTTTTGCATTAGGACTCTCTTTGAAAACATTTATATTGAATTTCTTTTTAGAATTGTTCAGCATTGTTCAATACGATAAGTTTACTTTGTCAAAACTCTTCATATAGCGAGCACAACCGATTAAACCTTTTTTAATCGCCTTGACAACGCATCCATTGAGAACAGATTTCAAAATTCTTCAATACTTTTCTCACTCACAAACAACCACCAGCAAAACTCTATGGATTGACCTCACATTTTGCACACGCTACCATTTCAAAATTCTTAAATCTATGTTCATTTGATACATTTGCTGTATATGATAATATCATACTGAAATTGTCAGGAATGGGTTCCTGCAGGAATCCAGCTGCAGGTAGGGCATGAGTGCAGATGTGAAGACATTTTTTAAGTACCATAAAATAAAACAGGAACAGCAGCAATCCAAATTGTGGCAAACATAACAGCAAAACGCTAGCTAATTTTACTTCACAACATACAGGTGAATGTGATTAGCATAAAATGGCTGAGGTGCAGTGTATTCTGGGAAGTGCAGCCAAATTCAACATAAATGTCTAGACCCAAAACACAAAACCAAGAGTCCATGGGCACAGAGCACCCTCCAGGGGTTATCCTTGTCAAAAATATATTGAAAATCTAAAAATAAAAAGAATATTGGAGAGAAAAAATTGGAGGTGGGTGTGGGGATGGTGGAAGACCATGTCTTCGAAGGGGACTGATGTGATGAATCAGGGTCTCCCTATGAGGGGCTGAATTGCGGCTGAACCCAAATCTGCCATGTTCAACAGTAGCAACTAGTGTGCACATTTTTAACCAATATTTCACCAATCTGTGTGTCATTTCACCATACCTACATTATTTCCTCACAGAGTGATTTGAGGCCTGAACAAGGGTGATGTCACTTTTCCTCCCATCTCACTCATTGTTCTTCAACCAAAGAAATGATTCTGGAGTCTGTTAGGGCCTTAGGCAAAAACGTGCAGCGGGCAGCTCCAACCAGAATTCATCACCATTATCTTATTTTTAAAAAAAAAAAATGTCAGCCCTCAGGGCCCCCCTGTTGGTGAGGGGGCCCCAAGCAGTTGCCTTGCCTGTTGGTATGCCATGCCTGTGCTCAACCCCATAGAGGAGGAGTTCTCCTCATGGGATAGAATTTATAATTCCTGACAATTTTAGTATGATATTACCATATAAATGTATCAAACGTCTAAATTATGTTTTACAATGTTTTCAACACAGATTTAACAATTGTTAAAATGTTACCATGTGCAAAAAGTGTGGTCAATACATAATTTTGCTGGTGGTTGTGTGTGATGTAATGTATGTAATGCTGAAATATTTTGCAATTTATTATTATTATTATTAGTAGTAGTAGTAGTAGTAGTAGTATTATCCTGCTTATTATTATTATTATTATTATTATTTTATATTTCTTTATATATATATTAATTAAAACAAATGTTAATGATGTTCATGGGCTGTGAATGTTAATGGGCATAAATAATGTGAATTAAGGGAATTGTAATGTCAAGCGTTACCAGTGCAGTTAACTCAGCACATTATTACAGTGAGTGATGAGAAATAATTGTGGGATCATCCAAGTGAATATAATAGATTCAAAGAACTTGGTACTAACATTTGCCTTGATGTAATATGTCTGATATTGGTTTATCATTAATTATTGATTAATTTACTCACTTACAGAACAGATGTGTTCTGATTTAAAATAGCAAAATCAATGTGTGTGTGTGTGTGTGTGTGTGTGTGTGTGTGTGTGTGTGTGTGTGTGTGTGTGTGAATAAAATATCCTGTACATTTAGCAAAATCATATAAAGTGTAGAATCTTATATTGTCAAGTAAAAGGTTTTTAATTTAATTAAAAAAATACAGTATATGAAGATACACAAAACTGAAGTGGAAAAGCATGTCCTTGTGGTTACTGGGTTTAAAGGTTGCATTATTTTAAGAGGTGCTTAAAGAATTATTAAAATAGTGCTGAACTTCACAGAAGACGTTAAGTTAAAAAAAACATGAATGAATGATCAGACATCACTTAAACGCTTGGTGAAGCTGTATTATAAAAAATCACAGTGAAAGTGAGGCTTCAATTTGTTAGGAAGCATAAAGATTGGACTTTGGAGCAATGGAAAAATGTGGTCTGATGAGTCCAGATTGATCTATTCCGGTGTGATGGCTGTGTCATGGTGAGAAGCAAAGCTCTGACTGTTCCTGATTAATACAAGAACTCCTAAATGAAAAAAAAATGAATCCAGCTCTGGATGGAAATAAATGTTTTTATCAAAACTATGCAGCAGTATATCAGTGTAACGGTGGCCCAACAATATATTAAAGCTTGCAACTTTTTCTGGCCAGGCAGTTTAACTGACCTGACCAAAAGCCTTTAATATATATATATTACATAGAATTCATCATATTGTATGCAGTATTACTACAATCCCTACTGAGAATATTATTTTGTTATTTATTGAAATATTCAGTAATTTCACAGATGAACAAAGACTTGTGCTTTCTGTTGATATACAAAAATATACTAATATTATATTTTTACCAACTGTCGACACTGAACTTTAAATGCACTTCAAAATATATGTAGCTATAACTGTAAGCTGTTGAGTGTATTATTTAAGCCCCTTAAAACTCAAGTGGCACAGATATAAATAAATATATACTGTATGTGCTTATATGGAAGCCTTGCTTGGTGCTTCAGGCATCAAACTGTGTATTTGGGTTTTTGGATATGTTGGGGAGAACAAATGTTTTGTAACTACCTAACTAAGTTTTACCATTAGCTGATTTTGGCAATGACATCACAAAAATGTAGAATTCTATAAAATGATTGCAATGATTCTCAAAAACATTTTGTGGTCATAAAAACAACAGAAACAACCATGAACGCATGTGAGCATGTGTATCTGTGCTATTTCTTTGCCTACAGTATGTGACCCTTTTTTTTTCTTTTCTTTTGCTCAGTCATGTTTGTATAGTTGGGTAAAAAAAAAATAATAATTCAGTTCATCATATTGCCTATTTTGTGCAACAAAAAAAGGATATTCCACTCTATACTGCACAATCCTGAGCCCTATATATTTATAAAAATATTTTTAAAAAACAGCAAAATGAAAAATTAAGTTATAAGAGCTTCTGTAAAATTATCCATGCATATATTTCTTGTTGAGTGGTAAAAGGTATAAATGCAAGGATGGAAATTTATAGCATATTTTTCCAAATACACTGTAGTAGTGCTTACAAACATTCTTGCTATTGTTGTTAAATCTCAGTTCACACCTTGTGTACAGAAAAGAAATGTATGTTACGAAACCTCTCTGGTGGTGTGTCACTGGAAATCAAATGTCTCTTGGATTTTCTGTTTCTTGCTTGCTTGCCTTGATGTTTTGATGACAAAGGTAGGCTTGAGTTTTTGTACTGCATGGGCTCTAAAAAGATTTTTATTTATACATGACAATGTCCTCCACCATTCAATAGTAGTAATATGTTTTTCCGTTCAAGCCAATTAGAGCTGCTGATGAGAAGCGTTTGCTTGCTTACTTATTTGCTTGAATGTATAGTACTAGTCAAAGTCAAAATTTTGGATACACCAGTCAAATGTTTGAACACAAGTTTATATTTATTTTCCACAGTCTACAACAATATTCGATTTTTTTTTCAAAATATGTGAAATAATACCTATGGAATTATTATTATTAGTAGTAGTAGTAGTAGTAGTAGTAGTAGTAGTGAAGTATGAAGTGACATGAAGGTCTGCTGTTCTGGAAAAGTTCTTGCAAGAACAGTATTGTCAAGTGCGTTTGCAAAACCCATCAAGCACCATGATGAAGCTGGCTCTCATGAAGACCATCTCAGGAAAGCGAGACCAAAACTTAACTTTGCTGCAGAGGAGAAGTTCATTTAGAGTTACCAGCCTCAAAAATCACCAATTAACAACCAGTACCTCAGATTAAAGGTGGCTATGAAGGGTTTACAGGTTATAGGTAGCAGACACATCTCAATATCAACTGTTCAAAAGAGATTACTGCATATTTTAGATGCGTTCAGCATTATATCACAGTGTAGAAAAAAATTAAAATCATGAAAGGCGCAAGAATTTATAAGGTGTGTCCAAACTTATGACTGGTAATATATGTGTGTTGGTCAGGCAAAATTATCCCATAGTGATGGATTAATGTAATGTATTTCTGTGACCTTGTAAACATGCTGATTTTGTATTATAGAAAACTGATTTTGCATTGAGAAAAAGTAATAAACTAACTAATTCAGGCTAAAAAGTTCAGTGGGGATATGTTTGCATAGTGGGAGTTTGTTCATGTGGATGACGGTGAGTTGTTTCTCCAGCATGGAACCCCGCCATGGGGATGCACAAGTCAGTGCACGCTCTCTCTTAGGAGCAGCTGAAAGAAGATTATAACTACAAAGCATAGTTTTAACTACTTGGGATTGACTAGAAGTATAACTACCTATACTACTACTGCAAACTGAATGATTTATTATACATTTTGTACATCATTCACATATATTCATTCATATATACAGGGTCACAGGAGACTTAGAGCACAAGGCAGAGTACACCCTAGACAGGGTGCCAATCCATCACAGGGCACACACATATTCACTCACACACTACGGGCAATTTGGGATTGCCATGTCTAATCTGCAGGTCTTTGGACTGTGGGAGGAAACCCATCAAGCACGGGGACAAACATGCAAACAGAGACTGGAATCGAACCTGACTGGGAATCAAACCCAGACCCTGGAGGTGCAAGGCGACAGTGCTAACCATTACACCACTGTGCCACCACATTTTGAACATTTTTAACCAATTTCATGTTAACTTTAATAATATTAAAAATGTACCAGTTCATTTATCTAATCACTGCTTATCATGTTACACATTAATATTGTTTAAGTGTAAAGTATAAAGTATACCTAAAGTTGTTCCACTTTAACATGATAAAAGTATTTTAACACACTTTAAATTGTGTTTTTGTAAATATTTTATATGCTTAGCACAAAATAATTTTTTCCACAATAACAAACTTGAAGTACTGTATGCTACTCAGTATTATGGCTGCAAGTACACTTTAGATTAAATGTACTTAGCATAAATTATATGTACTTTAGCTTAGCAGGATCGTAGTTCCTGAAAGCTCACAAAACAACAGGTGTGTGTGTGTGTGTGTGTGTGTGTGTGTGTGTGTGTGTGTGTGTGTGTGTGTGTGTGTGTGTGCGCGCGTTACTTGTTTGTTTCTTTGTAAGAAATGTGATTACACACAGGATGGATTTTCACATGGTTCAGACACCCTGGCAAAATCCTCCAGAATATCAATGAACTCGTCCCATATCTCACAAACAGCAATGCATACCATTAGCCACTACATCTTCAAACACAATGTTATTTTCTTTTGAGGGAAAGGCAAGCTTTTATCGAAACACAACAATTCTTTACGTCTACAATCAAGTCACAAAAATCTGCAATCCCAGGAATCCAGCTTTTTCATGCACCTGTTCTTTGTTGGATTCTGTTTTCCAGTGTCTAATAAAGACTCGTTATTTTATACATTAGAAAACCTTTCACATGAGGGGTTTATCCATACTTTGTAGACTCGGATAAATAAACAAAAATCATCTTATAGCATACGCAAAATACCTGTGTGTGAGAGCAAAATACAGCAATCAGTAAGGGCTACGAGGTAATGCATCTCCATTAGTCCTGAACAGAGCTACAAACAAACCGGTACTCTCATGACCCACTATAAAAAGCCTAATGGACAAATTGATTTGGCGGGAGGTGAAGAAAAAAAAAAAGACAGTAGAGGGAAACCCAAAACAGAGATGAAGGGGATCATTGTCTCTTCTAATGACTCTAGCATCACTGCCAATTCCAAAACAATTACTTGCCCCCCTTAAGACAGCAGTGATAAAGATGATCAATCACCTCTGATGAAGATGGTGGGACAAAACCAATAACATGAATCTATGCTGTGCTATATTGATACCTACCCAGGAAAAAAAAAAAACATTGGAACATTTGTTCTCTACACAAGGCATTAGAAGAATGGAAGGGCTGTCAAACAGATCAATATCAAATCTGACCCTTTACACAATTAGATAAGCAGCAATCTGGGGTGCTATCAACTCTCAAACTCAATTTTTCACATCTAAAATTTCCTGTCCTCTTTTTCAGAAGTGATAATTTTAGCATGGGGGATTGGACCTGAACAACTGACCTAGAATCAGCTGCTCCGATTCAAGTGTCGAAACATTCAAATGTCCAACTGAACTCTTGGGTTTAATTGCATTATTACTCATTCAGACAGATTACATAAACAAATGATTGATTTGCGTGTTATTTTTGTCATTTACAGTTATGCCAATTATTTAGAATTTTACAGAACACATTACAAGATTATTTATGGTAGAAATAAAGATGTTACATAGTGGTAGGAATAACAGCAAAAGTAATCGTATTACATAATTTTATTTCCTGATATTCAGCGAAAGGTCTAGTTTTGATAGCCGTCCAGTGCAAGTTTCATAAAAAGAGCAGCAGGGAACAAGACACACTAATGGAACCCATATAGAGACATTTATGCTTTGTAGGTCACTTCCCTTAGGTCAGCTTTTACAATGCCATGAGGACAAACTACTATTAAGAGTAGTCAGAAACCAAATATAATATGAGTAAATATATTCTAAAAATGCCACTTCATATCACAAACCCATGTAATGAAATGCAGACTTCAGGTATTCACTTTTATAGGACAAGCACAAGACTCTAGATTTTTCTGCTACTTTTCTCTAAGCAGTTCCAGCCAGATGCAAAGCCTTGGTGTAAATGATAAGTGCTCTGCAGTTTTGCCTGACTTGCAGCAGAGTGGGAAAGAGAGAAAGAAGATTATAAGAAGGTAAATGGACTTGGGAGTATGTGGAATAGCCTCCAGGGAGTATGGGATTTTTCTCTCGAGCTACAGACTGGTGGGGCGTTCAATGAGCACAAACAGCTCCACACACTTGATAGAACAAGGTCTGACTTTTTGACTGCTACAGAATTGAACTGGGATTGGAATGTACAAGTGCATTATAATGAGGACTTGCAGTGTCCTCCCAAAATAGCCTAAGAGAAGAATCATGTTTTGTATAATGTATATATGCATTTATATACATATCTTTTGTTATATACAGTACATATGCATTAGCTCAGAATGTAGTCATGCTATTACAAATATCATTCTTTATATAAATCATG
>JAQMYL010000005.1:18159023-18177529 GCA_030014365.1 Clarias pachynema | reverse complement strand
ACAGTATTGTCAAGTGCATTTGCAAAACCCATCAAGCACCATGATGAAACTGGCTCTCATGAAGGCCATCCCAGGAAGGCAAGAACAAAACCTACCTCTGCTACTGAGAAGTTCATTTAGAGTTATCAGCCTCAAAAATTACCAATTAACAAACAGCACCTCGGATTAGAGCCGTTATGAAAGCATTATAGATCAGGAGTAGCAGACACATCTCAATATCAACTTTAAAAAAGGAGATTATTGCATATTTTGAATGCCTTTAGCATTGCTTTACAATGTAGAAAGAAATAAAAATCAGGAACAACCATGGAGTTAGGAAGTAATCCCAGCTTTTGAGCGGTAGATACATATATACACTGTACTGTATAGCGAGAGAGAGGGCGAGAGCAATATATAGATATAGATCACATAGATATAGAGAAAATGAAAACAATATAATCGCCATGCATGTTCACCATAAACTTTATGACTTTTGACTAAAAAAAGAAGAAAAAAAAGATCAGACTGATTTTTACATGACTATATAAATCAGACCTCATCTGATCTGTCAATATAGAAGAGCAGGAATGAGCATGTGCAACTTTTATGTGGGGGTTAGCCAGCCTGCTGTAATGTAATTTCAATCTCTGAACAATGTTAGAGCTAGGAGCAGATCAGAGTTCCATCTGATCAGTTAAAGGATAAATCAGTTACGGCTTTCTCATGCTTGGGAGTTTTGCTCACTCTACGGAGAGTACTCTCCTCCCATTACCTCAGTCATAAGAAGATTAAATGGTGATGGATCACAATTTTACTGACAGAGGGCTCTATTGAGTCAAATGTAAAAATATTGCTCAAAGGAAATTAGCCTTGTATATGTGTATATATACATTCAGAGAATGAGACAGACAAATAAACTTCATTATTGTTTTATTACTGAACACTAGACAACATATTTCAGATGAAATGAAAGAAAAGCTTTCAGTATGAATTTCTTGTGTTAGTGCCATTGACTGTAATAACACTGCATTATATTTTTGTAAGTCGCTCTGGATAAGAGCATCTGCCAAATGTCTAAATTTTTATTTAATATAAATATTGCACATTCTGCATTACTGTAGGAATACAATAGATTTATTTGTCAATTATTTGTACCCTGCCCTTTTTAAAAATACATACAGTAACATACTTGTACCATTGAGTTATTTATTAAATAGTTTCTCATGCACCATTGTCTAATATTCAATACTGTGACTGTGAACATCATATTCTCTGCACATGTGCATTTTTTAAAACACTTGTTCTTGTACTTTTGATTTGATTTGGCAATATTTTCAGCATCTTATTATAAATTGTACAATGTGTCAATGGTTATGTGAAAAGTCTTTTTAATGATCTGAATTACATTGATGTTTAAACTTTATTTCTAAAATCCACCCAAAGGAATTACGTGATACCTACAGTATAAATGAACTAAATAATCATTGCAACAAAAGGAAGCTACATACTGTACATCCTAAATGGACCAGTTTTCATTTAGTGCTTAAAAAATCCTGTTTGACATGTCAAGATGCTAATGGCATCTTGTTTGCCATTCATTTACACCATTCAGTAAAAAGAATAAGAGTTAACATGGGTCATTTTCATCTCAAACATGTAGAAATTCCTTATATTTTATTAACTAGTGCTTTAATACTTTTAAAATCACTGACACTCCTAAAATTAATATTTAATGAATTCTCCTCTAGAATATATAACATGATTCAGTTTCTTCCTGTTGTGTTCGAGCATTCGTAGATACAGTAGATCTTGAACTCTATATTCTCAGGTTTTGCATGAAACACTGATTTTGTGTCCCTGAGACCATTTTTGTGGGGATCCTTTCGTAGGATGTTGATATGTTTAGTTGCAGTTTATTGAAAGATTTTCGAGATAATTTTTTCCTAGAGGAAAAATACTTTTCTTAATTTGAGATGCAAATTTAAAATGAAACTCATTTTCGTTCATTATGCCTATTCTTTTTGACAATAATACATAATTGTCACTACCTAGTCTCTAAGGTAGCTTTGTTATTCAATTTATATCCTATATCTATGTCCATAAGTTTGTTAGTAAAATGTAATTACATAATTGTATTATGTGTTCATAAAGCTACATAAAATATAACAAAATGCAGTAATTCAAAAAACTTTAAAAAATCACTGAGATGAATCTCAGTTTAACAATCATTATTATAATAAGTATGAAAAGCTCGAAAGGCACACAGTAGTAATCTGCATCCAAATCATAAAAACACCACAAGCAAATATTGCTTCTTAAGCGGTTTCTCAAATCAAGTGCCTCTGTTTCTCTCATGATGTCTGCTAGCATTTAAACCAACCACCAAGTCTTATTACGCTGAATCAGAAACACATCCATGCATCGGTTACTCTGACACAGCCTGGCTGCATGATTTAATCCTCAAAAAATAGTGTTCAGGTTAGACAGCTAAAGGCCATTTAAATGGTCACAGGGTGCAGAACTCCTGCTGAACATCCAATTTGTACATTTTAGCTATCTTAATACGATTTTGCATTCACACATTTAGAGCAAAATGGCACTCAGTGAGGGACCAGGCATAAAAATTCATCGTCCTGGCAGGCAGAGAGCAGACAGCTTGCTATTTAGGCATTCTTCAGCTTCATGCAAACACAACAGCATTAATGAAGACAAACTGAGCAAACATTTTTTTTTTTTAATTGCATGTTATAAAGCTGACTTTTGAAGGTCAGCTTACCTATGAATTGTTATTAAAGCCTCATTCAAATCACATTTACAAAAATTGACAAACCACAGATATTCATCAATATGATTTTTTTCAAAACTTACTTTTTTTGCTGTTACACTAATCAAATTATTTGTATTATCTAAATTAATAAATGTTGAGTTGTTTAATGGTTAACAGGCATTCAGCTTATTTATAGCCATTTAAATTTGAGGCATTGCTTTTGTGAACCTGCTGTTGCCATTCATATCTTAGGAGATAAGCTTTATTGCTAAACATAGAAGGCTTTGACTATGTTGGCTATTCTTGCAGGCATAGGATGCTTATTCTTTTCAGAGTATCTAATTCTAGTTCTTGAAATGGTTTAGCAGACAGATTACATAGCTGATTTATATAAAATGAAAGAATGTGTAAGTATGCAAAAGGACAGAACTGAATACAGACTCCCTAGTTTATTCCCTGACCTGTATGACATTCTCAGGAGACAACCATTCACTCAGCCCAGATGGTGAGTTTCATTAACATTCAGTGTTCCTGTTTGAGTGTTTGACAGCGCAAAGTGGACACTATAGACTCTTAACGCTTTCACAATAAGAGCAGGGTTTAGCCACAACTTAAAGCTGATTCATAATACCAAGCAGTTTACCTTGTAGTAAAAAACACAAATCTTTACAAATAGCATAATGATCTCCTTGTCTGTGAATCAAGGACATCACAATTAGCAAAATGAACAAGTACACACAGGTGATTGCATAAAGGTGCTGAATAGGATAAGAGAAAATAATCACCTAAAATATTTGATGATAACAAAGTCAAGTGCTTCCTTGACTGACATGTCAAAAATGACAGTGAACAAGTTTATGGCAATTATTTGTACAAGCATTTAAGTTTAGTATAGCCTTAATGCTTATCATATACAAACCAGGACTGCAGCTAGAATTATGCATGTTAATGTATACGTCTGCCACCTTATTTACATTTTCGCATATTACATAATACTGCAAAACCAGACGAATGGAAGCTATTCAAATTTACCGTCTAGATCTTTGAGTTTCTGTCTTCTAACTTAGACAGAGCTTCTATTTGAGATTAACATATGGCTTGCAAGCCAATGAATCAACAAATGGCTAAACAAATAGTAGTAAAATTTATATTACAGACTGATGTGGTGGATATTGTCTTTTACACAGTAAACTCAAATGCCACAGTGCTCACTTCTGGTGTTGTTGGAAGGAACAGGGGGGGGGGGGGAAAGCGCGCCCGCGCCGCCACCCGCAGCCACCACGGCCAAAGCAATTACCAAAAAGTTATTAACTGTTTTGCCTAAAAACAAAGTCTTGGTACACAATTTTAGTCAATTGGTTTTAAAGTTATGGGTGATCGTTGTGTACTGTATATAATTATAGACAATTTAATTCATTTAATGTCAGGTCAATCCACTTGAGTTATTTTGGGTTTCAGGGTCACAGGGGGCCTGGAGCCTATCCCTGGACACAAACTCACATGCTCATGCAGACACTAAGGGCAATTTGAGAATGGCAATTAACCTAATCTGCTTTAGGGGGGAACCTGGAATACCTGAAGGAAACCCATCAAGCATGGAAGAACATTTGAATTCCATGCATACAGACCCAGAGGTGAGAATCGAAACTCTGGAGATACAGGGCCACAGTGCTAACCAGTACACCACTGTGTCGCCCTTGTAATACCATGCTGTGTTTTTGAAAAAAAAAATTTTTTTACTTAATTATAAACTAAAAATCATTATTGGTTCATTATTATATAATGAGCTGAATCTTTTGTTTTAGGGCAGCAATTATTAAATGCTGCAACAAGAATTAACCTCTTCTGATGAGTTCTTACCTCTATGTATGGATGTAGGGACGCTAAGACCCAGCAGTGCCTCTTCTCCCTCAGTGAGGTCTACAGTCATCATCAGCTTTAAGTTCTCCATCAGAGACGGCTGTAGAGAGGCAGGACGCGGACGCGCAAGTTTCCCAGTGACACCAGTGCACACACTGCAGGGGGAAAAAATCTCATTCTGGAAGTGGATCAGGAAGAACAATGACCATGGCTGCTGTCCTATTGAATCTATGCAACTTTTCAGGTGTTTTATTGTTTATTTTTGCTGTAATCAGTTTCTTAGGACTTGCGTGATATATATATATTTTTTCATTTATACCTCAATTACTGGGAAAAAATGCCTCTGAAACAAACTGACTGACTATATTGTTTTAGAAGATGGTTCAAGACTTTGGATGCAGCGTCAAACCTGTTTTTGTAAAAAGAATAATATGTGTTGTGCGCTGATATGAGAAGAAAATATAAAAAGCACCTGTCCGTGCGCTTTTCCTGTCTGCTATGGAGCACTTCAACACACCTGCAGCAAATTATGACTTGGAACCGAACGTCTCCATCAACGCTTCTGATGCGTCGAAACCTGCAGCAAAAGAGACAAGTGTGGCTCTCCAGGCGACTGTAGGCTCGGTCCTCGGTGCCATTACGCTCGCCACGACTCTCTCCAACGCGTTCGTGATCGCCACCATTTCCCGTTCGAGGAAACTGCACACGCCGGCCAACTTTCTGATCGCGTCCCTGGCGCTCACCGACCTCCTGGTGTCCGTGCTGGTGATGCCCGTGAGCGCGCTCTACACGGTGAGCCACACGTGGACGCTGGGCCAAGTCGTGTGCGACATCTGGCTCTCGTCGGACATCACTTGTTGCACGGCGTCTATCCTTCACCTGTGCGTCATCGCCCTGGATCGCTACTGGGCTATCACGGACGCGGTGGAGTACGCGAAAAAGCGCACGACGAGCCGCGCGGCTGCCATGGTTACTACCGCCTGGGTGATCGCCATCTCCATCAGTCTGCCGCCGTTTTTTTGGCGCCAGGTGAAAGCCGGAGAGGTGACGAGCTGCGAGGTGAACACGGACCACATCTTTTACACCATCTACTCCACGTTTGGCGCTTTCTACATCCCGACGCTTTTACTCATCGCGCTGTACGGGAGGATCTACGTGGAAGCCAGGCGACGGATCTTAAGACAGTCGCCGAAAAAGTTTGGAAAGAGATTCACTTCGGCGCAGTTAGTCTCAAACTCACCAGGATCGACGTCTCTGACCTCGGCGCGGCAGGACGACGCAGGCTCGGTGATCGGCGACACTCAGGTCAAAATCACCGTGTCCGACTCGCTCTTGGAGAAAAAGCGGATTTCTGTAGCCAGAGAAAGGAAAGCCACGAAAACTCTGGGCATCATTTTAGGAGCGTATATAGTTTGCTGGCTGCCGTTTTTTATCTACACCCTGCTGGTGCCCCTGTGCCCTTCATGCCACGCGCACCCAGAGTTATTCGACTTCTTTACGTGGCTCGGCTACCTCAACTCTCTTATCAATCCAATCATATACACCATGGCGAACGATGACTTTAAAAAGGCTTTCCAAAAGCTTGTGAGCTTTCGATTTTGCGTGTCATAATGTGAAAAGGCAAATTTTGTCAAAATAAATAAATGAATAAATAAATAAATAAACTATTTAAATAAATAAATAAACAGGATTAAATCTGTGTTCGCATAGTCTAAGAGTTAGTGTCCTACTTATGTATCATCCTGCGCAAACAGCAGCCAACAAAGCATGCAGCATTATTGTGTGTCAGTGTTGCATTGTGGTTATTTTGCATTTAAAAAATAGTTATAATATCCTTGCTGCTAAGCAACTGGTGAATATTGAAATGAAATAAATCACTGAGTGCTGAATCATCGGTGCAGCTATAATACAAGTTATTCTTTTCTTCCATCGTTTCATCCATTCATGTTTCCCAGTGTCGTTTCTTGATACATTCTAAAAACCATCTGAACAATACAACAAAATGTATTACACAACCTCGTGGCAAAAACAAGACAAATTATTAGAGCACTTACATCATATTTGATGTATAGTTACTGCCAAGTGGCAGCCTTTTTGACCAGATGGTTCACATACAGTACAAGACATATTACAGCCTTGGCCAAAAGTTTTGAGAATGACATAAATTTTTGTTTTAAGTCTGATGCTTCAGTGTTTTTAGATCTGATCAATCTGCATAACATTCTAAAGTATATGCAAATTTCCATCTTAAAAACAGATGCAGCAGACTTTGTGTAAATTAATATTTTGTGTAATTTTCTAAACTTTTGGCCATGGCGGTAATATCTTTTAATGAAAAAGTAATTTCCTTGGCATTCGAAGGTGCTATCTGCATCCTGTGCAGTTTTGAGACATGTTTGTACTCCAGATAGCAAAACTGTGCTGTACCTTTTAATTTCCCCATAAAGAGTTCAAAAATGAATCACTTAAAAATACTTATGTTAATATGTTGTCACTGAATAAGAAAATGTGAATAATTTTCTTATTTCTTAAGATTTAATTCTGACAAAAAGAAAATCAGACATCATGATTCCAAGTGGACGAAATATGTTCATAATTCGAGCAAACTGGGAAAACAATAAGCAGTAAACAGTGTTTGTCATATGTGTGTAGATCCAGTTTGGTCTTTGTGTATTGAATTAAAATGACAGCAAATCAGCTTAATTCAATGAGAAGTCATATTATCCAAGACAGTACTCAACAATGTAATATCCAAAAGGATTTACTCACCACTGACATTAATCAAAAGATCCCAGAAAACGGATGCAAATTATGTACAATAAATGCATCAGGAAAGTAAGCCATAATTACTACATACAGTATGAAAATTATTGATCATTGTGTGCACAGCAAATGATAATCTTAATATTGAAAAAAAAAATTATTCTATTTATGAAAATTGCCATTGGATAAACAAAATGCTGGATTTATTTACTATATATTCAGTTAGCGGACTGTGAAATCTCACAAGTCATGCTGCAGGTCTGCCAAACACAAATAGAAATCGACCGAAAATCCTTGGTGTAATCGTTGTTATTTAAGCCATTCCTTGAAGCTTTTTTGATGCGCATTGAACAAAAAGGTTACAACGCTCAAGTTTCAGACTCATGTTGTTATATATAGGATAAGTAACTCAGCATACTTCAATAATGTGAGCAGTTCTACTTTCACTATCACACACTGATCTAAAGAGCTCTATTAAGCTTCCTGCTATAAGAGGATGAGAAGAGAGCAACAATCAAGTGGCCAATCCATTAAACTGGGATAATGACTCCTATTTTCTTCGACAAATATAATACATTTCATAAATTCTGAAGGGATGGATGTGCTTGCTGTGGAAATAAGATTAGTTCTTCATGATCTTTGACCTTTTACCTATGAAAAAATGGTCATACAGTATGTGGCCACTTCTGCAGTACTTTCCCCCAGGGAAGCCATTAGAGTCATGCATGTCAAAATATAGTTAGTATGGGTATTTGTTTGTTTTCAATGAGGCATCAAAGATAACAATACATTCTGTTAAAGTTATACAATTACTGTCTATCTGTTTCAATGGTGGTCCAGCAGAATGAGACCATCACTGAGAAGAAATAACTTGGAAGACTATTTCGAGCACAGTAATGTCACTAATAAGGTAGTGTGTGACAGTACTACAGATGCAACACAGCTGTCATTTTTAAACATCTCAAACTTAAGCGCAGTCCACCTTGCATCTAATGAGACTTAGTCAGTTCAATCAGGTTGACTGCTGTTGTCTTCATGTTAATCATGTCAATAAAGTGCACCAACCAATTATCCTATGTACACACTTTGGCATTGGGATTTTCCATTTGGTTTTGTTTGAGTGGCACATGCACAAACACACTTTATCCACCTTGCAAACAATAAACTAAAAGACCTTGATATAATATGCACAGAGACAACTTAATTAATGGTGCACATCAATGTCAGCTTAAAATCAACACTGACATACAGTAGTACAAAGACGTGATCGTATACCTGAAAATATAGGTCAATAATGATGTTCTTCCTTGCTGTGGACTCCAAATCCAAGAAAATCCAAAGTAGAAAAACTGGTATTTGGATATGCCCCTTTAGACTAATTATTTTCTTAATGGTACATTAGTTCCAATTAATAGAACTTCATATAAATTTTATGAATATTGGTAGCAGGAGATCATTCAAGCAAAACTCATCACTAAAATATTTCAATTGTAGCCAATTATCCTTCACAATATGTACACATCTGATTTGAATGTATAATCAGATATATGTCTGTAAGCTATACCAATTTATTTTTATCAACATTTGTTTTGTTTTTTGTTCTCCATGACAAAGGGCATTTTATCAGAATTCCTTCTAATAAAATGCCCTTTGGTCTTTAATATTGTTCTACTTTGGAATTATTAATCCAAATAAAAAGCATGCAGAGCAACTATGTGCAGTGGAACAAGTATAGGACATTTGTGCCAATTGCACAGAATCCTTATGCAATCTCTCCCTTAAAATCTACCCCCTGACAAAATGCTGCATGTCAGAAATGTTTGCTGAAATGTTTGCTGAGGGAGGTTACGAGCTCTCCCATTCAGCATACTACAGTTTAACTTGCACATGTACTTTTCAGAACTCAAGCCAGACTTTTTCAATTTTAATGACCAATCCTGTCCAGTCTGTTTACCCCAGGGATTTCACCAGTTTAATGATCATGTTTATGTCCTCTTGCCACACTTTACAGAATAAATATTATTTGCTTACAAGAAATACTCATGCAAAAATACTCTCCATAAATCATCTGTAATTTAATATAATCTCTCTATAGGCCTTTTATATACAGGGTGTCCCAATAGTCTTCCAAAAATGTTCACATTTAGTCACATTTTTGTTCAAAATAGTCTAACTGTAGCTCATTTTAAGGAATGCAAATAAAGTGCCATTACATGCATAAAATGTATAAACCTGAGTTCATCATAAGCTGGAAAAACAATTCCATGTGTGTTCACAAATAAATGGCAATCATGTAGAAAAAAACTACATTTTGCCAAAAGTGTTAATTTTCCACTATATAGAGAGACTTCTGAGACACCTGTTTTATATTCTACTCTATTATGTCAGTGACATTTGTTAGCATCTCTGTATTACACAGGGTGATTGTCCAAATGTACCTGTTTTGAAAGAAAAGTAGGGCTTGAAATTTTGTTACACTAGCCAGTCGTGGGTGAGCTCATACATATGAAAGAGGGCAGCTAGTGTTTGCTCTGAGCATATTACATTGCCCTGTGAAGCAGCGTGAGAAGGAGTTCATAAAGGTAGCTGTCTTCACATGTCTTGGAGGAACTATACCCAACACTATCTCCCTGCCCTCTTTTTGATCTCCATGTGTTGTTTGTTCTGTCATTATTTGAGCTGTCTTTGCAACTCAATTACAGATAACCACATGTTGCCAAGATAGATATCCAAAAGAGGATAAATCATATAGAAATTTATGTTCGTTTGGTCACACCTTCTAATTCAATTATTTTTACTTTATTTTTATTGTTTTCAAATTTTACATGAATACTGAAGAATTTAAATTATGAATAAAGAAATGTTGAATAATATAGTCTACTAAAACTATCATCTCAATTGGATTTGGATTGTGGTGTCCAGGTCATCTGGTGCAACACTGTCACTCTCCTACTTGGACAACTAGCTCTTACATACTGTATCCTAGAGGTGTCTTTGGGGTTATATCCTGGTGTCCTGTTAGAAAACCAGATGGGATGGCATATCGCTGCAAAATGTTTAAGTGTACCCTCAATTTTGAATCACCAACAGTGTCTCCAGCAAAGCACCCCACACCATCAAACTTCTTACTCTATATTTCATACACTCAGAAGTATGCATTCAGGAACTTTCTGTTCACCCTCTCTACATCTAACAAAGACATTGTGGTTAGAACTAAAAATCTCAGACAAATAGAGTTTTCTACTGATCTATTGACCTATTGATCAAGTTATTGTCCAAAGAAAATCTCTTTTGCTTGCTATTCTTCCTAAACAATGGTTACTTTGCCATAATTCCAATTCGGTTTTATTTGTATAGCACTTTTAACAATTGACATTCTGGCAAAGCAGCTTTACACAATCAGAAGAATTTTTATTTATTTTATTCATTTATTTTTTATTATTATGCAGTCTCCCTTGAACAGTGGATGTTGAACTACAGTACTGTATGTCTGACAACTATGAGAAGCATTTTTGTAGGCTCTGAGGTGCTGTAAATTTATCCTCTGCAGCAGAGGTAGCTCTTGGTCTTCTTTTCCGGGTCGGTCCTCATGAAAGGGAGTTTCATCAGAGCGTTGGTGGTTTTGGCAACTTCACTTGGGGATACATTCAAAGTTCTTGAGAGTTTTCAGACTGACTGGCCATCATTGATTTTTTTTTCTTTTTACTTGTGGTTCTTGCCATAATATGGACTTACACAGTAGTTGTAGTAGCATTAATATGGGTATTGATTCAGTACCAACCCTTGATCTGCACAAGACAACTGGTGGTCTAAAGCCACCATGTCACAAATGACTCTTGACAAGTCACAACTGAAAACCATTCCTAGGTGACTACCTCGTGAATCTGATGAGAGAATGCCATGAGTGTGCCAGGCTATTTTTTTTCTTTATTCAATTTTGACCTTGACTTTAACTCATCTAATTAAACATCCTGGTGTAGTCATGTGACATCTGTAAATATGTGTACCCATAACATCATTTACAAAATGGTGGTGTGCTTGTGTAGCACAAGTGACATATAGCGACTTATCCCTAAATTTCACAGGAAAATGGCAGGCGATTTTCAAAATGTGTTTCATGTGGTTTGTTTGGTCTGTGTTATATTCCCCCCAAATTTCCCTTCAAGCTTTCTTGGCTCTTATGGGTTAAGCCCTGACTTTTAAGTGAACACTATCGCACAAATGCCCTGTCACCCTCTTCTTCACCTCTGTATCTCTTGTCTGGTATCTGAAAATGAGAGGAGAAATTATAACGTTGTTTTCATCCTTAATCATGCTACTTTCACATGCTGTAGGTGCTGTTAGTGATGCCGATTCGCTTCACTTGTCTGTCACCTTCTATTGTTCCAGACAGGTTCATTTTCAGCACCTCTGGTGCTAATCACCTGTTATCAGAGCAGAGCCTGCTATCTTATTTCGTTCTCCATGCACTACTGCGGATCTGTGACTCTCAGCACAGCAGCTCAGGGATCAGCTCTGTATGACAGCTTGTTAGACTCAAGGCCAACTCTTAAGGATTAGAAAATCTACATAAACAGTTTTCACCAAATAGCTCAGACAAGTATGATTATTGTAAAAAGTAAGCAAATAAAATAAAAACAAGTCCCAAAAAGGCTCAATGTGATTTTTCTTTTCATTAATTGTTTTAGTAATTTTAAAGTACCTGTGGTGGCCCAGTGGCTTAATGGTTAGCAATTGCCTATCCCCTCCAGAGCCCAGGATGAATTCCCGCCTCTGGTCTGTGTGCATGGAGTTCTCCCCGTGTTTGGTGGGTTTCCTCCAGGTACTCCGGTTTCCTCCCAAAAACATGTAGGCGTTCCCAATTTGCTTCAAGTGTGTGGATGGACGTGTGAGTGTGCCCATGTTGATGTATCCTGCAATGGATTGGCAGCCCGTCTAGGGTGTACAGTATGCTGCCTGGTGCCTTTAGTCTCCTAGGTTGGCTTCAGGCCTCCTTTATACAGGATAAAGCAGTATAGATGATGAGTGAATAAAGTAACTGTATATTTGAGCTATAAAAAAATAAATATATATATTGAGAATACAAAACAAGTCTGTGACAGCCTGTTTCAACCTATTACAGCATGTAAGGGCAATGTGAGGCTGGAGGTTCGCTCATGTGAGCCAGTGTGAAGTTGCTCTGTGTCTTGGGAGCTCAGAGCTAGCAGTTTCAAATCTTGCCAGACGGTATGATGCAATAAGAAGTGTGAATGATCATTGAGAGTCTGAAAGACCACTTGTGACTACTTCTGTCTAAGACAGGCAGCACCTACGTGACCATTTCAAAGCATGTGCTGAGGTGCACAGCTTGTGTCCTTGTACAGACAGGTTACACAATACTAAGGATGGTCATCTTTAACAGTTTAGACATTGTGTCACTTTGTTGTTGTTGTTGTTGTTATTGTTTTGGTTGTTTTTATTGTTTATGTTTTCATAAACACCCCATGCTTACTGTTTGACTACCCTTTACCCTGCTTTGCATTATTCTTTTTCTTACTATTATTATTATTATTGTTGTTGTTGTTGTTGTTTTTGTGTGTATTGTTTTACAGGCCTTAAATAGCACTAAAATATGTGATGAATAGCATTAAAATATGTGATAAGCTTTTTTTTTAAAGTTCAGTGCACAATTATGGTTAAATTTGCTTATACCAGCACACTATAACTTCACTTTACATATATTTCAAAAGACATATTGTTGTGCATTCATGTTTAAGTCCGAGAATCATCCCATATAAAAAATGAACAGTTTACAAAATTTTTGTTCACTTTCCTACAGCATTCCACAACACAACACTGTTAAATCCATTTACTACTAATATTTGAAATTTTGCACAAGTCACATGTTCAACAGGTTGCATTAGTCAAATTTTCTAAAGATAAAAAAAAGGGAAAAAATATTTTGAGCTTTTTTTTTCTCCCAGTTACTGTACGTCGCACTTTTGACTGATAATGTCAAAACAAAAGTGTAACGCCACGGGTCTCACGAGGAACAGAGCTGCATAAAATACTCCGCACTGTTCAGAACAGGCAGAGGCGTGGCCATTTATAAACGCGGTTGCCAGGCGACGCCGCCGCAACGCAATCAGCCTGGATACGCCACACCTGGCAGCGTGTCTATTTAAGGGACCTGATACCCATCTGCGATCATTAGGTAGCACCGGTAAGGTATCAGGGCCAGAACAAAGACCCAGCCTCCCTAAGTTTCCCTCAGACGCCGGTGAAAGAGAGAGCGACATCCATCAGTGTAGAGTGCACTCTTATATTAATTATAAAAGTATAAATCCTCGGTAAGCGTATAGGCCCCGAGAGGATATAGGTTTTTATTTTTAATTTCTCGCCGAGACGACAGAGCTCTGTTTATTTTGCATTTTCAGATTTCTTTTGTTTCCTTTTAGTTCATTAATAACCCCTCGATTTCTCCAAACGTAAAGGTCTTTCTGTACGTGTCATAAGCACTCTCCCAACCTCTTGTTTCATTGACCCCCTCTTATAAACATAACATCTCAGAATGACCACACCACCAAAAAAAAAAACCCCTGGCTTGGACAGGGTGCAGGAAATAGTTAAGGGTCAAGCAAAAGTGCTTGATAAGCAGGAGGAAGCCCTAAACGTTTTAATTTCGGAGATGCGTGGGATCAATAAATGCCTCGAGCAGATTTTTGCGCAGCTCGAGGCACGCGCCACTTCTGGGTTTCCATCTGGCCGCGAGTCAATTCCAGAGTCGATTCAGGATCAGTAGCTCAGTTACCCCCTCTGGTGGCCTAAACTTGACTACCTCCTCCACAGCCGTATGCGAACGAGCCAGAGAGGTGCAATGCCTTTATACCGCAGTGCTCACTTATATTCGAGCTACAACCTTCCCAATTTCCATCAGACTGGGTGAAGGTTGCAATTATGGTGTCTCTGCTCACAGACAGAGCACTAGAGTGGGCTACTGCAGTGTGGCAGCACCTCCTCTCTGAGCACTGAGGCACTTAGGGACACTTTTCTCCATCCACATGTAGCGAGCAGTGTAGTATCAACCCTCCTTTCTATTCTTCAAGAGGGGTGATCTGTAGCTGACTATACAGTCAAGTTTCGCACCCGGGCCACCAGTTCAGGGTGGAATGATGCAGCCCTTATAGCTGCGTATGTTCAAGCGCTCTCTGAGTGGCTGAAGGATGAGCTAGCCATACGTGATCCTCCACAGGATCTGGAGGAATTATATGGGCCAGCCATCCGGGTGGAGAACTGCCTTCTTGACCATCAGGCCGGACGTTCCGGTAGCTCCAGACAGGATAGAGCTCTTCCTACCAGCTATGCTCTCAGGTACCGAGATCCGGAGAGCCCGAATGGAGGCGAATGGATGGGAGGCTAGCTGAAAACTCACCCATGGTGACCAAGCGGAGGGCCACCAGGCTCAGTGGACCCTGAACCCATCAAAGAGTTTCGCAGGGTCCGGATTGACTCTCGGACATCGGGAGCTGTCCGTAAAGGGCTGGGTACTGTCAAAAATACTCTGCATTGTTCATTGAACGGGCAGATCTGCGGGCTGCTACCGCACGGAATCATGAACGGATAAAGGCGCAGCCATTTATAAACGCGGCTGCCAGGCAACGTTGACGCAAGGCAATCAGCCTGGATGTGCCGCACCTGGTGGAGTGTCTATTTAAGGGTCCTGATACCTCCGCACTTCATGCGATCATTAGGTAGAGTATCAGGGCCAAGATAAAGATAAAGACAAAGCACACTCAAGAGACAAGGCAAAGACCTAGCCTCCCTACATCTCCCGAAGGCGCCGGCGAGAGCTAAAGAGAGAGTGAATCAGGTTAGCCTGCACTCTCAGGTTAAGTATAAAAGTATTTAAAAAAGACACAACTCTCTCATGATTCCTCGATAAGGCCAAAGGCCCCAGAGAGGATATAGGTTTTTATTTTTAGTTTATAGGGCCTCATCCGGTCTCACAGAGATGGCGGAGCTCTGTTTATTTTGTGTTTTCAGTTTTCTTTTGTTTCCTTTTAGTTTATTAATTAATAACCCCACGCTATCTTAAAACAGAAAGGTCTTCCCATGCATATCATAAGCACTCTCACAACCTCCTGTTTCATTGACCCCTCTGAAGCCCTGCGTTAGGGCTCTTATAAACATAACATCTCATGGTGCAGTTCTCCAACCCGCACCATGTCACAATAAGAGCCTTTAATTGCATAGTCAATGCAGTGATTAATATTTTTCAGCTGGCAACAATTCTTTTAAACCTGTGCAGTGATTAACTTCTCATTTCTTAAATAAACAACGTATGTCAGAAGACATATCCCATGGTCATGGGAAAGATGTTACTGTGTTTAGAAGCACCAAATTATTGGGCTGCATCAAGCAAAGAACAAAAGAACAAAAGCTGGCAGAGGAAGTGTGATGCTCTGGGCATTGTTCTGCTGGAAAACCTTGGATCCCGGCATTCATGAGGATGTTACTTTGACATGTACCACCCACCTAAGAAATGTCTCAGACCAAGTACAAATTTTATATATTCCATAATATGAGTGACAATAGTATAATGCACCCTGCCAAACCGCAAAAATTGTTCAGGCATAGTTTGAGGAGCATGACAAAAAGTTTAAAAGCAGTGGTGTGTTGGCATGGTTAACCCAGGTGGGCTAATGCATTAGTGGCCCTTTCGCTCAAGATCTGAATAAAAAAAGGGGTAAAAAAAAAAAAAAAAACATCTAAACAAATAAACTGTATAACCTTTTTACTTGCCCTGTCTGTCCCTGTCCACTGGATCGGCATGGCTATCATTCAGTGTGTGCATGAGAGGATGCTGAGGGCATGTTTCACTGGCCCTACTGGCTAATAACAGATTAATGCATGCTAGTTAATATGCATTTATATAACAGAGAGCGCTGCAGAGATATGGTCAATGGAGAAGAACATGGAGAAGAAATCATGGAAAAATGGAGAAGGCTTCCAAATGTTAAAAGAAAAAAATAAATAAAGTTGACCTAATGTTTTGCCCTTAACATCAAGTGGTTAAATAAACGTTAAATTATAGGTTAGGCTACATATTCAGTTGTAATTTGCATGTGCTTATGAAACATCCCCACTGATAGACAACTTTAATAATAATTTGCAATAATGTAAGACCTGTGGGGTTTTTATTTTCTCTCAAAGTTAATAAAGACAATAACAATTTCTGGAGAATTATTCACCTTAAAACATGACACAGTATGTGATCCATAGCTAGATCATCCCAAATCATTAATCCTAAAGGGAAACTATGATGCTACAAAAGCCAATTCAGAAATGATACATACAAGATGCAAACAAAGAAGATATGGAAGAATATTACAGGACTAGGGTAAAATTTAAAATAGCTACAAAAAGAAAGTAAATATTCTAAAAGAATATCTAGAAAAGACCTACAATACATTGTACAATAGTGGAGTCAGGTGGATAATCTAAGAACTGTACGTTAAGGCATTTAATTAGGTAATACATTGCATATTATGACATAGTATAAAAACACTATGCACACCATGGAACTTTGAACTGTGACTTGCACATTGTTATGCACATTCTGCACATTGACTTGCTCATGTCATGGCATGTCATGTCAATGTAATTTCATACTTTATAGTCTTATTGAAAACTCTTATTTTTCATTTCTGGTTGTATAAGCATTTAAATTCATATCGTACTGTTTGACTATGTATGTGACAAGTAAAATTTGAAATCGATTTTACATTATTATCGTACAGTGAAACCTTGGATTCCGAGTTAACTTGGTCTGTGAGCATTTAGGGAGACGAGCAAAACGCAAAATTGTATCAATTTTAACTTAAAAGAGCGACGGCTTGATATGTAAGTAGTACGCATTTGCTTTGTCTGCTGATCGTCACGTGATCACAACTGAGTCAATGGTTCTTCTCTCATGCTCGCTGTGGGATTGTGGGTAATAGTTTCCCATGCTCAGTCTCAGTGCGTGTGTGTCACCTGTATAGTTAACAATTCATCAGAGTTTTTATTACTTCTTATAGGGAAATTCGATTTGATATATGAGTGCTTTGATATACAAGCATGCTTCTGCAATGAATTATGCTCACAATCCAAGGTTTGACTGTAGTTAAATAACTGCATTAAGGTGCACCAACAATATATGGACTGTTGTAATATTTCAAAAAGGTAAACATTAAAATTTCTTATGTAGTGTAGAGATTTCGTGTATGCTTTTTCATTGTAACTGTACAACCCCCTCCACACACACACACACACAAAGATAACCAACACCCCATACTTACCATACCCAATCCCCCTCCCGCCCCCAGTGTGTGTGTCCAGTACACCCCTGGCTCAAGGTGGCTTCTAAATGCCTCAGATGGCATCCCTGTTGAGCGTCTGTGGGCTGCTTGAAAAACAAATCCATGGAGCACCCACCACACAACTTAGGATAAGGATATCTCCTTGTGTTATCAAGTATCTCCTGCTTATGTCTTGGTGCCAGATACAACACTCATCTGTGGAAGCTTTAGTTGTTGCCATCATGGCAGGAGCTGACTGTAAATCCAGGTTAATCCATAAATGGGCAAATTAAAAAAACAGAGTCTGGTTGTTACCTATTTAGCTCAGTTACCACAACCTACCTAGATTACCTTTAGCTTAGCTAAAATGTTAAAGTAGTTAAAAATGTTACATTAATTTATATGCTAATGTTACTTGCCATTTGATTGTCATCCATATGATACCACTTTCTACACATATTCCAATTAGCTGGTTAGCCAAAGTGATGCATGGCAGACTGTGGTTTGACACCTGTAATGCAGCTGTTACTTAAATCGCCTCCACTCCTAATTATGCAGAATTTTATGTCTTAATGTTATTATGTCTTAATGTCATTTAAGTACCCCCCAGTACAATAGCCAAATATTTTGGCACTTCTGCATTTACACATTTTAAAGATATGTATTCTACAACCAAATTTCTTGGTGGAAGTCAGATAAGACATCTACTTTGTTCATTTCTAAGGTTAATTTTAATACATTCTGTGAGGGTTGCCCACTAGAGGGCAATGTTTAGATTTTGTAGTTTTTGTTTGTAGACTCAGTTTCCCAGAAGGCAC
>JAQMYL010000005.1:18140685-18152266 GCA_030014365.1 Clarias pachynema | reverse complement strand
GCACTCTGTATTGTTTGCTGGTGATATAAACCATTTTTGTTTGTACAAATCATTCTTTAAATAATAAAAAAAAACATTATAGCGTTCTTGACTTTGCTCCTTGTTTCAGCATTGTAAAGTTAGTTCGTACCTATATTTAAAGTAGCTCGTGGAAGGGGAAACTAGCCAGAATTTACGTACAAATAACATAATGACTTTTATGATGAAGGCCTAATATAAGCTTCCCCTGTTTCAAAACCTCTCATTATTTTACATAATACTCCAGAATGACAAAAGTTAAAATGGTTGTTGTAGTATTGCATTAATTTGTTATTTAATTAATTAGTAAAGATTTAAATGTCCTATTTTAATAGATATTCAGACACTTTGTTATGACTCTTGCAATTGAGCTACACTGCTCCTACTCCTATTAATAGTCCTTGAGATGAAGCTTTGATTGGAGTCCACCTGTTCCTAATTCACTGGACATAAATAGGAAAGGAATAAAGTGTCATGTAAAAGATGTACAGTATGTCATAGAGAAAACACAGCCATGAGCTGAGAGAATTTTCTGTAGCTTTGTTCGAAACCTTTGCATCAAGACACAGATCTGGGGAAGGATACAAGAAAATTTCTGCACCACTGAAAGTGCCCAAAAGCACTAAACCCTCCATCATTCTCAAATTTGGAACTACCAACAGTCTTCCCTGATTTGGCCACCCAGCCAAACCGAGTCATCAGGGACAAACAGCCTTGGTCAGACAGGTGAACAGGAACACAAGGGTCACTTTAAATGAAATTATGAGATCCCTTGTAGAGATGTGAGAGCCTCAGAAGGATTACTATCAATGCCGCACTCCAATCAGGCCTCTACAGTAGTAGAGTGACCAGACTGAAGCCATTCTCCAAAAATGTATGTGGTTCCCAACCCAGAAGAAACTAATTTCTCTGGTCTGATGACACCTTGATCGAACTATGGTTGCTTCAACTATTTGGAATTAGGAAATCGGGCGCTGTGCGTCACCTTATTAAAACCATCCCTGCAGTCAAACACTGTGGAGGCAGTATCATGCTGTATGTCATGCTGTTTTTCCTGCAACTATACTGGAAGACTAATCAGTATAGAGGGCAAAATGGATGCAGAAACATAAAAAGTGATCCTGACTGGAAACTTTCCCCAGAGACTGGTGCAACGGTTTACATTTCAACAAGACACACAACTATGAAAGTCCTTGAGTGGCCTCGCCAGAGTCAGAACAGAAAAGACCTGAACTCATCAGAGCATCTCTGGACAAACTTAAATTCTTGAGCTCAATTCTGCCAAGAAAAATTGAAGAAACTTCCAAAAGAAAGGTGTGCCAAGCTTGCAGCATCATTCACAAGCAGACTTGAGTCTGGTCATTGCTGCCAAAGGTGCTTCAACCAAGTACTAAGTGATGGATGTAAATGCTCATGTAAATACAATATTTCAATTTTTATTTATCAAAAAAAAGTTTTTAAACAATTGTTTTTAGTTTATCATTGTGGAGTTTTTTGTGGACAATGATGAGGGGGTAGAAGTTGAATTAATTCATAAAATGAGTGTGAAACAAACATAACATAAAAAATGTGGAAAACTTAAAATGGTCTATACTATTTTTGAAGAACATTAATGATTTACATGACACCCAATAAATCACTTTTCTTTCTAATTTACAATGTAAAATTTGTATGCCTAATACATAACAAATCACAAATAAACAATCATAATGAGTTTTATTAAGTGGTACATGATTCAACACTGAATAAAGTCTAGTGGGATACTTAAAGTTATTCACAGAAAATATAATTTGGGTTATAGCAGCAAAGCCTACAATCAACCATTTTCAATCTGTTCATTCAGCCTACAAATACAATACAAAATGAATAATTAAAAATAATGTTGTGAGAATAATAAAGTCAGATATCGATGAGAAAAGAAATCTATTAAGTTTTCATGAAAATTCAGTGAGCGCCAGCAAAGAGCTCTTTATTTGCTCTTATGAATGATGCACCATATGAATGATGGTGGGATTAGAATAGATTGAGTCCATATAGAGAGCCCTCTGATTTATCTGCCTGAGACTAAAAAGATAAAGTTAAGAACTATTTTATTTTGAAAAGAGCTCCTTTGAAACTTAAAAGGAGGCTAATTTGAGATGTTGAAGTGTTGGTTGGCAGGATCAATGCACCATAGTCTCATTTTGGTTTCACGCAGACGTCATACTTGTCTAGGAGACATAAATAAGCCTTTTTCTAATTGTCTTTTCCTCTTGGTGTGCAGTAAAGACCTATTTAAATGTTAATAAAAGCCGAACACAGAACACAGTACACACACATGCAATCATGTACCCACACACACACACACGCGCGCACACACATCTAATGTTTAGTTTCTATCAGACAGGCACACACTGTCACATGACACACAGATCTCACCTCCTCTTGGCAGCCAGCAGAGTTTGGCATGCAGCAGAACATTTGGCGAATCGTCTGCTTTGAGGCAGGTACTGGGAAGCAGAAGATAGATAACACAAGAGAGGCAGGAGCGCTTACACTGGTCTGGTTAGGAGTGAAAGTGTTTTGCTTATACATGCTTGAGAATGCAACTAAGAGGATGACGATAGTCTCCCACAAGCAAGCGACATGATTAGGAGGAGTGGGTGGAACACAGATGACTTCCAAAAAAGAGCCTATATTTTTAACCTTCACACTTCTTCACATCCATCTTTAAGACATAAATGGCTACATTCTCACACATTTTTTTTTGCAACCATTGCAAGGACTTACACACACTCCTGCCCTCAAGGATCAAATCTTCACCCAGGAATCTGCACTCATCGATCAACTTTACTGCAAGCAACACCTTCTGTGGAAAAACCTTCACACAGTGTTTGTGGAAGCATTAATTTTGCACTCAGTGGACCTAACATTGTGTGTCGCTACATCTCTAATTTTTAATGCGACTGACTTGTAAAGAAAATAAAGACCAGCATGATGGCCTTGAAAAGAGGACTATTCCTCACCTTGTTCTTGTTTACCCTCCAAGCCAGCAGAATCAAAGGTAAGTAGCAGTCAGGAGGAAGGTGTAAAGCTGTTTGCAGAATGGTGTTTGCTTGGCTTATTTGCACCCTGTCGCACACTTTAATAGAAGTCTGAACTGTGCTCCCAGTCCATAAAAGATATAGTGCTGAGTTTTAAAACATTTATTACATGTCCTACCTTTATCACCCGTACTGTCTCTAACCATATAGTTGTCATCCTGCTCTTTCTCTTTTTTTCCAAGTTACAATATTCCATGTTGTGATCTTTGCAATGATTTAAACTATTACTCTGGATACCTTCAGAGACATTTCATCTCACATACTGAAAATCATGGCATTTAGCTAGTTTAATTAGCTAACCCCCTTAAGGCCTGTCCAGGTTTGAAGTCATCTCCTCATTGCATATGTTCCCTAATAGTCTCAATGTAAATATTGAATAATTTGTAACCATTGCTGAATAATGTGCTTTATGATGAATAATTGAACAACAGACAGGGTGGTTAACAACATAAATATTCAGGACATAGATTAATGCATTTTAACTTTATTGAAGATAAAAACACAATAAGCTCTTAATGGCAGTAGCCCCTACACTAAGCCTTCAGTTTTACGACAAAAAACAAGACTTACATATACAATATGAGCAGCTAAAACCAAGCATTTGCACTCAAGTCAAATTGTTACAATATGGTGAAGAACCTGTTATTGCACTTTTCAAACTGATTTCTTGTCCTTGTACAGTTTGGCCATTATGTTTGGGCATTCCATTCATCAGCCGAGTAAAACAAAAGGCTATTTGTTTGTAGCTGTGTGAGACACTAATCGTTTCTGGCTTGCAGCTGTTCTATGGGGCCTTCACAGCATTCCCAAGGATTAAAGACATTTAACCCAAATGTGGGTATGAAAAAATGTATAAAGGTTCAGTTATAAAGGTTTTTTTTTACCGTATATGTACGATAATTATAAGTGCTTATGTTTGTTTCATGATACTGCTTCACATTAACACTTTTGACCAAGATGGTCATTTTGCCAAGATGATTCTTTTATAGCAAAATGAATAAATCCATCCCAGATAACAGACAACTC
Source organism: Clarias pachynema (assembly GCA_030014365.1). Lineage (NCBI taxonomy): Eukaryota > Metazoa > Chordata > Actinopteri > Siluriformes > Clariidae > Clarias > Clarias pachynema. The sequence continues at coordinate 18,148,139 of JAQMYL010000005.1, read as the reverse complement.
TGATCTGGATCCAACTCAGATCCTTTTTGCCTCAGATTCGCATCACATATGCTGCAGATCTAGATTGGAGTCCTGCTATCTGGGATGCTTCTACGATCAAATTTTCTTCAACATGCCGGCTTGTTAATTCGCTAATTAGACCTGAGAGGATACATAAAATGCTAAATCCCAGATGAGTGTCTTTGAAAATTCCTCTCTTTCTGACCTAGTTCCAGCCCTAAACCTTGTCTCTGGTCTTTGTAAATCACATAAATGAATTTGATTGGATATGCCTTAAGCAGAGGATCAGTTGCAGAATCCATGAGAGTTAATGGTTAGAAAAATAGAAAAGCAGAATTAATCACTGCTGAACTGTGGTGTAGTGAAGTTCTTATGTAGTGAAATAATGTGTTTATAACTCAACTACTTTTAATTCTAGTAGATACAGATCTGAAAATGCTAAGCAAGGCTTAATGTCTTAAGGTCTCTGTAGTTTGGCAGCTGATATTACAATGCAACACTATGGAGACCCAGTTCCGGATGAATGAAATTATTCTTTAATGACAAAACAACATTGCACCACCAGGAGAAGTGAAAGACCGCCAAGAATGGATTTAGTTTCACAGATAAAATAAGCTATGACCTAATTTAGAGAGCATATTTCTACAATAAATCTATTAACTACTAAATAAAAGCAACGAGATGGAAAAAAAAAATCTCTAAGTAAGCCAGTATATGTGCTTTTTTCTGTTAATTTATTTATTTATTTTAGTTATTTTTTGCATTTACTAATGCTAGCTCGGTTTTGGTATAAGAAAAATGCAAATCACATTTTATTTTATTTATTTTTGTGTAGATCAAATCAGTAATCAATCAATAACATTCCATGGAAATGTGATGCATACAATATATCATCATCACTGGTCTCCATTTACATTAATGGCAATGTGTTTTTACAGTCCATTAACAATCTCTTCATAACTTACAGTCCATATTTCATACTCTTCCCACATCGCTTATTACTTATGCATATTACTCAGAGTAAACATCGTTCACATCTTTCTAATAAATAAAAATATCAACACTTCAGTTATAATTACAGCTATTCAAATCACAATAAATCATAGAACATATTTTGCTTTGATCTAACCATTATTATGAAAAGACACTATTAAAATGTTTAGGGTTGTGGATGACTCCCATATTTATATACTAATAATTTTAAATTCTCAGAACTATTTATATCCAAGTGCCCCTTTTTAAAGAAACGAATGTCAAACTAGATACTGTTCCTAGTGTTTGCAAATGTACTTAATTCTATTTAATTAGTTTATCATAAACATCCATCCATCTACTGTAGGAACTTTTGTAGTCCAACTAGGAACCATGGAGGTCAATGGCAACGATTGGAAGCCAATGATGACCATTGTATTTATTCCCATTTTGACCCCCGGTCAACACTCACAAAAACACTCACACACCCAGTGAAAACCCACCAAGCACGGCGAGAACATGCACACAGACTTGACAAGGGAATTGAACCCTGGACCTGAAGGTGCAAGGCGACAGTGCTAACCACTGAGCCACTGTAGCACCCTAAAATAAACATACCATTTAAAATCATAATTTACTTTTATTTTATATATACATGTATTTTTCTGCCCTTAATTCAAATATGTTGATACATGAGTCTTTTCTTTTTAGTGTAAGAACTGCTACTATAACCAAAAATACTATGACACTTATACTGGACATCCTTTCAACACTTATAGTACTGGTGTCACATAGAAGAGGATGGGTTCCTTTTTCATTCTGGTTCCTCTGATTTCTTTTTCACCACTGTCACCTCTACCTTGCTCATTAAAGATTTACATATTAATTAGAATACATTTCTGTACAGCTGTTTTATCTCTATTATTTAAAAAAATATATCCAAACTAAATTTATAACTGAGCTGAATTGCAAAACTTTTTTTTTTCAGACTTCAGTACGAACCATTTATCAGGGAACAGAAACATCAAATATGGACATTTCTACAAGGCCTCACAGGCAGCCAGACATCTGGCGGCTGTCCGAGATTCACATATCCTGAATAGGCTTCGAGTGAAGAGATCAGCACTATTCAGTACAGGGGTCAAAGCATGTCCTCAGGAGAACATGGAAGAGGTCATCACCAACCTCAAATCATATTACAAACTGAGAGGTTGGGCATCACACATTGTAACCGATGAGGGGGACAGAACCAAAAATTAAGGCTAAATTTGTCTCCAGCAGAGCATACTTTCATAAATCATATTTAGCATACCTGTCATCAGAAGCCTTCTGGGACAGGAATCTGCATTACCAAGGCCAAAACTGCAGCAGTGAACCAAGAGAGTTAAAAGTAGATTTTAATGAGTTGAAATGAGTTAAAAGTTCATTCTCCTTCAGATAAGACTTATACAGTAAGAAACATATACTGGAGAAGTATTTGTATTATCATAAGTAGCAGCACATCTCCATATCAACTCAAAAACCATATAAAAAAAAGATTATTGCATATTATTCCATATATTATTCAGATCTCTACAGCATTGTTTTACAATGTAGAAAGAAATCAAAATCAGGAAACATCATGGAATTAGAAGTTGTGTCCGAACCTTTGACTGTGTGTGTGTGTGTGTGTGTGTGTGTGTGTGTGTGTGTGTGTGTGTGTGTGTGTGTGTGTGTGTGTGTGTGTGTTGTATGCTAACGAGATATGAAATGTTCAGACTATAATGATGGTATACTTTGTATTTGATACTAAATAGTCTGCCAGGAAGCTGTATGGGAGGCATACCAAATTTTCATGGACAGATTACCTGACACAATGGAGTTCCAGCAGTGGGTACATGCCTGCCAGACAGGCTCACTGTGCGTGGAGGACTTGGCCCATAATTTTAGCAGCACCAATGAACACATGGACATGGTGGCCAGGGTAAGAATATTGTAGTGAATAACAAACAAAAGTATAAACACCTAAAAATTTAGATATTAAGCTAACACATAACATGTATTGTATTGATAATTGATTGTAAATCAATTACTTATTTGATTTATTGTGTTTTATCTACAGAGAGTGAACATTCAAGAAAACAAAGATAAGTAAGTATCCAATAATTATGTATACATTTTGGATTATTCTTCAACTCTTCAAAAAAATGACACCCGGTGTGTTAGGACTAGTGTAAATTTTATGGCAGTGTTTAACATGATCTGTTTCAAATAATGGCACACTACTGTAAATATGTTAAAAACGTTGTGTCAGTTCAATATAAATCTGGGTATCGTATTTACTAAAGCAGATAATTAAAATTAACAAAGGGGTAGGAAGGGTAGTGTGGGCTATTCTTTAACACTAAAGCAAGCATAAAATGCCTTGTGGCCCATAAATGGTGCTGTACTTTTCTCCGGCCATGAGCATTCATTGTTTGATCACAACATTGTAAGGTTGAATGTCAAAATCCTAAGAATGAAATGGTACTAAACTATAATAGGTCGTTTAAATGAAATTAAAAACTAAAGACAACTGTTATACCTTTAATTAATCTTTGTAACCAGAAAACCAAATAAGCCTTGTTTCAGACTATTCTTGTTGAAATGAATCAAAAGAAATTAAATGCAACAATATATTTTTTTCTTTTTTCCAGTGCCACGACTACATCTGTACCAGGCAAGAAATGTACACTCAAATCATATACTATATATATTATATACTGTACAGTGGAACCTTGAATTGTGAGTAACATGGTTTCAGTGTGTGTCACTCGCATAGGCAACATCCGTGCGTGCATGTACTGTTTACTATAACATTGTGACCATTGTAACCTTCATTAGAAAGGTTACCTGTTAAAGAAGTTTTTTTGGCAGAGCAGTGATTCCGTTAGTGTGTGTGTGTGTGTGTGTGTGTGTGTGAAAGTCATCCTACACAGTAGCCCCCCTCCTCCTCTTTCTTCTCTTCTTACTCCAGTCATGATTCCTTTCAAAGGTACAGTAAAGTGAGGTAAATATGCTTGACTTTATATTTTGTATTAAAAAAAAAAATTAATGAATATTTTTGGGTTGTGGAACAAATAGAGTTTCCATTATTTCTTATGGGGAAATTCGATTTGATACAGTATATGAGTGCTTTAATAAACAAGCGTGCTTCTGGAACATAGTATGCTCGCAATCCAAGGTTTACCTATAAATACATTTCTTTTGGTTAATTGACTAATGAGTATGGAAATTTCAGGTTCAAAAACTCCACAAGCGAAATTTGCCATGGATTCAAAAAAGGTATGAACTGTGCTATTGTGCTTTATAAGTGTAGAAACTGGATCACATAAAACAGAATAAAATCTATTTTAAAAAATCATTTTTATTTTCCAAAAAACCAAGGTCTCAGCTCAGCAGCCCATAATAAAGATCAGTGTAACCTTGAAGGACCCAGAATACAGTCAGCTACTGAGAGACAACTTGCAATATCAGGACGTCCACCATAGTCTTCATGAGCAGGTGAGGTAAAAACCTGTAGCATCCCTTTACTGTGTCTTATAGATAACTGAGATGTGTGTTTTATAGATAACTTCCTTCAGTCGTCTCTGTTTGTGTTTATGATTAAAACCAGTGATTTATACATGAGACTGGCAGGGAAATAGACTAATTTGATATGTGTCAAAATAAATGTAGTCCAGTGCCTAATTCTTATCTAGACAGCTTGTCTAATAAAAAACAACATAAAATCGTTTATACTGTACCATTCGAGGTGCCAAGTTTCTTTGCTCATCTTACTCTTATGTTTATGATTATGGTCGTGGACTTCTTTGTATTGTTTTATAATAACATTTCTGCACTTGTGTCTAAATGATAAGCTGTTTATACCTTTGCAGATGCTGCAAATTTTCAACAAACTTTCTGGGTTTAAGGAGATTCGACTGCTGGGAATTCAGTGAGTAGATATTTCCCTCCACAAATTACTTTCTGCTGAACATGAAAATCGCACCTTTGGGTTAATAGTGCTTTTTTTTCCCTTTCACTTACAGATTTAAGTACAGAACAAATTAGCAAATTAGATGTACAGAGAGAAAGCCCTGTGCTCCAATTAGACAATGTTTTTAGAAGTACCAATTGAGCTAATTCTAGTCTAGGTATAATGAACTGTGCATGCTGCTAACTGTGCTACTAAAACTGCAGTAAGTCAATACTGTATGTAACACATACAGGGATGTTATTGTCCAGTCTTAAGTTAACACTTCTCACACGTTACAAATGTCAAGGTTCAACACATTCTCTAATAACAACATAAAAAAATAGCAAGAAGCTCTTGAAGTTGTATGAGTCTGACAAGCGGGAAAAAATGTCAGTCATAATAAGTTTCTTTTCTAAATGTAATATAAATATATTCCAGTAACATTCCTTTGCCTTTATTACTGCCTCCAGTCTTTTTTAACTAACTCTCCTCCTCCACAGCCCAGCCCTGAAGAACTTTCACATTTTTAATGATTTTGTGATGTTTTTGGTCATTTTAAGTTAGAGGCAGATATAATATAATACACTAATTATAGAGTTGACAGTGAGTACTAATGCATGAATGAATGAATGAATGAATGAATGAATGAACTAACAATTTCTTCTTATACACTTGAGCAGACCTGGAAGTATTGCAATACACTACGCTGTGGTGTTTGAGACAGAACTAGAATCTACAGGAACAGGTCCTCCAGGGACAGGTGGGGAATCTGGCACAGAAATAGCCCTGAAGAATATGATATTAAAGGCCCTGAGGGAGGATACATCCCTGCCTTTAAATATCCATTTTCTCAGCTTCGAAGCAGCCACACAAGATCACTCAAAAGACCTACAAACAGACAAACCAACACATCTACCTGGGATTATTAGCAAGCAGGCAGCAGCAGCCATCTCTGAGGAGATTACTGAGTCAATTACCAACTCAAAGGAAAAGGCAGCTCCTAATGGAACTCAAGGGAAGGATAAGGACGCAATGGAGCGCGCATTTCCTGCACAGGAAGCATGTAAAGATTTGCCTCCTGTAAACACATTGGTGACCATTACAAAGTCATCTCCACCTGAACCAAGTCTTGGCCCCAAGCTAAAGGAAGCTGAGCAACAAAAGTTGTTCACTCAGCCTGAAGGTATTGTAATGCACTGTTTATAGCTACTTTAGTTCTAGTTCTAGTTCTTCTCTTATAGCATCATGTAAATAAAACTTTAATTTATAATTTTTCAAATACATTAAAATGTATCAAATGCAAAATGAAATATATCAACATTTATTAGATTTTCTGTGTGCATAATCTAATACATAGTGAGAGCCATATTCTTATAACAGGGCTTTTTTTTTTCAATTGTAGGATATAAAAGGAACATTTCTTTGAATTCCACATCAAACAAAACCGAAGTGGACCGGGCCCCTGAAATTGCTACTATGACCAGTTCACTAAACTTGAACTCCAGCAAAGCTGTAAGAGCATCTACTTTAAATCAGTATTCAGAGAGTTTAGTTGATGTATTAGAAGCTTAATTTAAAGACTAAATATCAGTTATGCCATACTTTACCCCAAATGATGTGCCTAAAGCAGAGGAGGGAGCAGGCAATGCCACTGAGGTTATGGATGTCATTTCTGAAACTCCTGAGTCCAGCAGTTTCACAGAGAGCTCTAAGGTATATACGTAGCAGAAATGAGCCCACCGAGTTAATAAGGTTCTCTCTTATACCCAGGAGTAAAGGAACCATACAATGTATGCAGTCTGCCTCAATCACTCAAACTATATCTTCTGTAGACTTATTCTCTTTGCCTACAGTCCTATCCAGTACCTGAATTTTTTTTCAATAAGGATGGACAATCTATACAAACCCATTCTTCTCATTAGACCATAGCATGTGACAATCCAGATTAAAGCTTGCCATCTACAGTAAGACAGACGATTAGAAATCCTCTGTCCCCTCCTTAGACAAAGATGTTGGGATGTCCTGTAATGTGCAAAAAGGGCACATACAGTATTATACCACTTTTTTAAAAAGGTACCTGAAAATCTGGCATGCATGATTTTTTTGCTGTTTAATTCCTTTTTTAAATAAACTGCACTCAAATGTGGCTTATAGGAAGTGCATTCTCCTAGCCATCAGAAAGACAGGACAAAAACGTCCATGTTCTGGACATTATCAGGCAATTCAGACCCATTTTCATACTTCATCACAAACAAACAAAATAACAAACGAAATAAGGGGGGGAAATATATGTACATTTATGATGACATCTTCAGTATTTAGCAATATAAATGTTAAAACTCAACAGCTGAAGAAGGCTGGGGTAGGACATGAGACTAATTACTGTAAAATAAATGAGTCTGAAGAATAATGTATAATCGATTACCATTAAAAAGTTTTAGAACACTTTCTAACTCCATGATGGTTCCTGATTTTTATTTCTTTCTACATTGTAAAGGAATGCTGA
>JAQMYL010000005.1:18095134-18134282 GCA_030014365.1 Clarias pachynema | reverse complement strand
TCTGATTTGCAAGAGTGTATATGCAACAAGATAAAATGTAGTGCAAGTAATGCTTATAGTCCAGACTAAAGTGCAGTATGCAGTGTGCAATGTCAGCACAGCAGTGTGTGAGTGAACTGATACCAATCTTATGAACGGGAGAGTGACACATCATGGTTGAGGAGTCTAATCGCCTGTGGATAAAAACTCCTCCTGAGTCTCTCCGTTTTGACAGGGATACAGTTGTGGTCACAACTATAAAATGTTAACACCATATCCCTTGCTTTAATTACATTAAAGTTGGGGTAATGTTTAGTAAAATTAATAAATTTCAAGCATATCAAATATGTATCTAGCAAATTATGGAAAAACAAACTGACTCCCTCATACATTTCAGAAGTTAGCTAGCATATTGTAGAATTTTGTTATTAATCTGACGGTGGTGACTTATGGTGTGACAGTTTCGAGAAATACATCCAAATGTTTTATTTCACTACTTAAAATACTTTTTTCTTTAGCAAAACCTTAGTTTTTGTTAATTTCCTATTAATATTAATTTATTGTTTTGTTTTAAAGTATGATGCATTGCTTTAAAATGGCACATGCACATGTACACTCTCATACGCTCATTCACACACTATGGGCAACTTAGAAACACCAATTAGCCTAAACTGCTAACTGTCTTTGTTTCAGCAGCCCTAACTTCTGCCTGTCGTATGTGCTGTCGCTGTAAACATTTTGCAGTCTGATCCAGGATTTCAGTAGCCCTGAGATGGCCTGACGTACAGATTTTCTCCACAGACAACGTTGCCTACTGTTAGATTCAGTGAGGAATGCCTGTGACAGTATGGCATAAAAGTTGCCTACCATTTGGTCATTTAGGTACGCCTTGTGACACACACCCAGTATGACACAAAAGCTGATAATCACCTGTGATTACCTGTGCAATTACCACTGTCCACCAGCTGCCCAAACATACAAACAGAATTTTAACACGTCAGATGTGTGTCACCTCCGTCAGGAAGGAATTTCTGGTGTTTTACGAGCATTGTTGGCTCAGTGTAAGTTTTCACGCCTGTCGTGCGAAAGGCCCAACAATTGGTTCACGGTTTAATTCCCACCCAATGCTCATTTGGGGGTCCCAAGCTCAGAGAAAATGGGAGGGTTGCGTCAGGAAGGGCATCCGGCATAAAACCTGTGCCAAACTGTTGGGCAGATCGGATGGTCTGCTGTGGCGACCCCTTGATGGGAGCAGCTGAAATACCATTTTTTTTAGCAAATTGTTTCCACAATAATATATTTCTAATAAAATATTACATTCCTTAACATTAACGAAGATTTTATTAATAAAAGTACTTTACTGGTTTTACGTAAAAAGCAAGGATGTTTTTTTTGTAAGAACTAATGACGGTTTTTATCCTCATTAAATGCTATTAAAAGGTTCTGTATTGAATTTTGAAATAACTATGACAGTTACAAAAAAAACTATTGGTTATTAAAAAATCTATATTGTTAAGAAAATTAATATAATAAATAAATAAATATAATCATTTAATGTCAGTGTTGACAATAATCCTGTAATTCACCAAAAAAGGTTGTTATTTGTATGAAATCATTCCAACTAGGAAGTTGTTCCAAAACAGGGATGGATAACCACATTTTAGTGTTCAACAAAATATATTAAGTTTTTTTTAATATACAGTAATATATTTCTTTCCAATTTTTTTTAAAGTTTTGTTCCAGTTCTCAAGGATGATTGCTTTACCTTTACTGTACATTACCTTTTTATGTTCTACTTTCACATTCACTTATCTGTGTTTTGTAACCATGTCTGTATTATTTTTAAGTTATTTATACAGTAATTGTTTAAAGTGTGAATAAAATGTATGATGTGTAGACTTAATTACAATTAAATGAAACAATCACACAAACAATTAGAGAAATTCTTACTTTTTGCTCCTTGTATTGTTAAATTGTTATTCAAGTGTAGTGCTTGTGTGGTAGTGCAGTCCGGCGGTTGGGGCGATGGTTCACTCAGTGCAATTTTGTCTCAGCACCATTGATGTCACTCCCTACACCCGTTTAGTGACTGCATGTTATACAATGAAATAGGCTCATGTGCTTTTAATTGATATTGCAGTTTAATGCACTTAATAAAATCATGAATCTAAAAAAAAAACTATATTGAGTCATGCCAAATAGTCACCAGCTATGATCACTTGAAGATAATTAATTAAATTGTTCTAAAATAAGGTGTCTCCTTCCTGGAAAGTGTGTCCTTCCTGGAAATCACAGACTTCATTTCATTTGAAAACTCTTGTTAAGGAAAGTTTAGCTAATTCACTAATACTGTTAATACTAATACATTTTGCTAATTTAGTCAGTAGGCTTCTCACCTGCCACAAGGAAGGCCCAGGTTCATGTCCCAGTAAGTGGAATATACTTTTAAGTGATTTCATTCAGTTAAAAACTTTCTTTTTAGTATACTTTTTATATATTTCCTATCTCTTTGATTAAAAAAAAATCTATGTATATAGCTTAAAATATACACACAAGATCAAAAGGCCTCAAAAGTTTTTTTCCTCTCTCCAACACCTCATTTTCACACAGGAAAGCTGTTGACAGAATGACGCAGAAGTACTAATGAAATGCAAACACCTACAAAAATTGCTTAGGGGTTTTTTTTTTTTTTTTTTTTTTTGCACGAACTGATAAATTGTTTTTTTTTATCTCCAAGCATGAAATTACTAATCACTCATATGGTAATTAACTTCTCTCTGGCTACTAGACAAATCTATGAATTCTTATTTGTTTCTATTTAAGGAAAATTATACACTGCAATATATTTGAGTGTATACTGTATATTGTACAGTTAATCTATGATTCTACTGAAAATTGTGCTATGTTTCTTCCTTTAGTTGCTCCTATTTCTACAATCCAGTCTCAATGGATTTAAGGAGCTACATATCCTCACCTTCAGAAATGGCAGTGTGGTAGTAAACAACAAGATGAAGTTAGCCAAACCAGTAGTGGATAATATCACCAAGGCTGTGCACTGCACTCTTGATGACTTTAGTAATGCCTCCTCAAAGAGAATGGACAGTGAAATGGACAACCAGTCAGGTATGAAGGTGATGGATCTCTGCTTTACCAATAAATCTTCCATGGCTAAAGGAATACATACTATAACAATGGTCTGCATTCTCGATCCTCTATAGCTCATCATGGTGATCCATGTAAGTACATGGATTGTAATGAGTTTTCACACTGTGTGGTGAACACACTGACTACCGAGGCTGAGTGTCTGTGTGATCCTGGCTACAGCACAGTGGATGGTCTGCCCTGTCAGAGCATCTGTAACCTCCAACCTAACTACTGTCTCAATGGGGGACTATGTGAGAGCATTCCAGGGCATGGAGTCAGCTGCAGGTACCTGAAAACTCTGATTAAAAAAAGAAAAATCATCATATTTGCCATAAAATCCAGTCATTACTCATCAGTAATTAGATTAGATTAGATTAATTAAAATAAGATCTCATATCATAGCTTCTGATAAAGAATGTATAGAATGTGTACAAATGACAAAATTATGTATTGTCCATGTTACAAAATTTAAAGCATCCCAAGTGTTATTCTGTTGAAAACATAGTTTGTGTAAGAATGCAACTATATTACATTCCTGCTGATAGAAATCACATGTAGTAAATAGAAAGCAACTGGGAATTCCATCTCATTGTTTCACCATGTTTTCTTTTCTTGCTTAAAAATCTTCAGAAGTTTACAATCACATAATTATTTTATTTTCAGAGGAAGTACATTATAATTACATGATTTTATTTTATTTTCAGTACTTTTCATTTATAGCTCCCTACCTTGAATCATGAGCACTAATGACATTATTTAAAAATAAATAAATAAATAAATAAAAAGAACAAGAAACCTGATTAATGAACAATGCATTTATTTTTACTGTTACTGTTTACTTGTTTGACTCTAACAGGTCTGACTCTAATGTTTCCAGATGTCCTGCAGGTAAATTTTGGTACTATGAAGGAGAGCATTGCAGCGATCTGGTGTCTGTGCCCGTCGACCCGTTCATATTTGTCCTTTATCTGATGGGAAGTCTAACTGTGGTGTGTGCTGTGATAGGTCTGTTAGTGTTAATTAACAGGAAATGTATAAGGACCAGAAAGACAGTGACACTAGTGTAAGTCGTCTGTCAATAAGTATTTATTGCATTGAGGTCGGCTGTCTATGTTTTCTTGTTTTGGTGTTAAATCTCTTTTTCTCTGTGTTACAGGCATTCAGACTCATCCCTGTGTATGGACGGAATTATGAGAGTGAATCCAGTCTTTGAAAATGATGATGATGTCTTGACTCATGTGTCCAGCATAAGCTATCCCACAATCACTGACTCTGGCTCCCATCAAAGTACTGACCAGGGCTCATTTTACTCACTGGATAACATGCCCCTAAGCATTGAGGTAATGTGCACAGGTCAAAATGTGTCTTAACAAGATAACTAGATCTTACAGCTGTACTAAGAACTGTCTTAAATGAACTGACTCACTCCATGGCTGAAAGTTGTTGCAGTGACGTTTATACCATTCAATCTTAATGATAGTTAATACATTGTATTAAAATAATTTATATAGATGGTACAGTATAATATACTGTAGATGTATAATTGCGAGCAATAACGGGGTAAAATTCAACAATACACAAGTTGGCTGAAGATACATATTCTTTTTCTTTAATTATGAAATAATAAAACTATCTGAGTTTAGAATCGTGGAAAAAATCTCAAACACATTGTATCATTATGCAGTTCTTTTTAAACATTGACAGCATAATAATTGTGCTTTTTTGGACTCCAATTCAAAGTGAGTTTATTAGATATTTGGATGTCTGTATGAGGTTAACTAATTAAGGCAGAATGAACAGGAAATGAAATATTAACAGTTCTTAACTGTCCTTGGTTATAGGAAAAGACACTTCCTGCATTATTATACTCCAGCGTATGCTTACCACTAATTTTAGTGATGTCATGAGCACATCACTAAAATTCAAGGAAGGATAATAATGCATGTTTGAAATTATTGTTTTGTTGCATTGAAATCATTCTTTAATGAACGTACATGGTAAAACTAAGCCATTTGTCATAATATAAAGTGCCATTTTACATGTTTCTTTTTTTTTTTTTTTTTTACAGCTACTGTAGTACACTTGCTTTCCAGCTTGTCTGTTCATAAATATACCCTAAGTTTATAATCATGACAGGCTGTGATTATGTTTGCAGCTTCCCAGGCAACTCTACACAACAAGGTCAGAAAAGTTGGTATCAGAAATACTTGGCTTCCACCACTGCATACCACATGTCGAGGTAAACTCCCAGATTTCACAAGTAAGGCAATTCTGTCAACAGACCAAAAAGGAGGATAAGAACATTGAACTCAGCTCTGTATATTTTAGTTTACATACTGGTAAAATATCTGACAGATTCTACTAAATTTTCGTCTTTGTATTAGGCAAACACAACCACAGACAACAACATATAACTGTGCCACTATGCTCTCATGTTCTTTTTAGACAGAAGAGGCTTTCTCCTGCAAAAAGAAATCATACTTGTTCAGTCTTCTTCTAATTGTGGCATCATGTGCTTTAACAAGTAGTGAGGCCTCTCGGGTCTGAGATGTAGCTCTTGGGCAAGGGTGGGCAATTATGTTTCCCCAGGGGCCAAATGAGAAGCAGAAAATATTGTAGAGGGCCGGGCCAAAAGTTTGAAATCTATTCTGGTTATTAATTTTATTTCTACGTTGAAATAAGTAAATGGCATTGTTTACAGAAGCTGGTAAGAGGATGTGTTATTAATGAGAGAGTGAGGTTGTTTTACAAAGAACTGAATTTATTCAGTGAAATTATGCAAAACAATGGTAAGTGTGCAACATTTGCAACTCTTTTTCAGTCAGATTAACACCACAATGCTTTCTGTTTTTAACTTTCTTTCTATTAAGATAGACTTTCTTTCTACCACAATGTCTTTGTATGCCAATAATAATGTATCATAACTCACAACATTTTTGTCCGACTGCCAAACAGTGCAGAAACAAATCAAAGTAATCATGTTTCAGTGTTTTTTTCTTGTTCAATAAAAGAAATCTAGCCTCTGTTGAGCTTTAACAAGTGCATCAAAGTCAGGTTGAATGTTTTAGGTGGAGATGTGAAGCACATCTGTCATTTATGCAAAATTTTGAAAGTAGGTTTTATTTTCTTAATTCCAAGCAAGAATCGGGCAGCGGGCCGCATTTGGCCCGCGGGCCTTAAAATGCCCGGGTCTGCTCTTGGGTGTTTTTGTATTTCCCTGAGCATTGTACAGTCTGAACTTGATTAGCAGCACCTGGCTGCAGCCTACCCTCTTAAATACTGTGGAAGCACTAAGGGGGTACCCACATGACTTTTCTTTTTTTTTTTCTTTTTTTTCATTTTTCATTTTTGTTAAATAAATAATGGCACGTGAAAATGTTATATATTGTCGCTCATCTGAAGTCGTATTTGCCTAATACTATGATCAGATTATTTTTATGTTATTACACAAAACCACATAGAATTTAAGAAGGGGGTACTGACCTTTACTCATGACTGTACTATGTACAGTGATCATGTCCTGTTATAGAACTACTGATGGTGGTTAGAGTTTGTTAAATAATAACCATCATGTCATGTTACAGTAGCAGCTCTGTATAAGTCACTACCTAGGGTGTATAAGATGTTATTTGACACCCTACATAATGCGCTTATCTTGGTAGTGCAAAGTCACTTGGGATTCAGCCTAAACATAGTCGTAATCATAAATAAGCTAACCGACATTAGCTGTTCTATTTATGCTGGTATTATTAAACATTTTGTTCTCAACATCCTGAGGGGGCAAATAAAGTTCACATCCCCTCTCCCTTCAAATAAAAGAGAAGTGGTCTTATGCATAGAAGCTTTTCTGCATGCTCATCTCACTCCTCTCTTTTCACCTAAAGCTCTTTGTTCTTCTTGAACAAATCACAGCTACTCATTTGAGGAACCCCACATCTGCTTATTTCTCAGATCTTCACCTTTCATGGTCCCATATTTTACTATTTATTTAACAAGTTAACATAGGTCTTAGATCTCCTCCATAGTGTGTACTGTATGTTAATGCTCCAGCTGAAATACCCAACAGATAATGCATTTTTACCTCCCTCAAACTCCCTTTAACTTCTCCAAATGCTCAGTTTCTATGAGGGACACGGATGACAGGATCAGAATTTGGAACCAGGGTTAATCCATAAAACTAGCCAGCTGATGTCAACTAGATAACAAGTAGAAAACAGGAGCTAGTTGGAAAACTTAGTAAATTCAATACAATGGCAGATCATAGCATACACACTGGGGAAAAGGAAAAAAACGTTTTCGAACTTCAGTGAGTGGAATATCTGAGCTGTCTGTAATGTGGTCTATGATATACAGTACAGTATATCTGACATGATGTTGTCAAGCACATTCAGTCTTAGTTCACTAATAAAACAAAAATCCTGAATGGTATAAATATTTTACTAAACCTTTTTTTTTTTCAGACATGGAGGCTGTCTAATGAACACAGGATGTCATGTCTTCTAAAAGGGTCTGACACGGATGGGTTTGAAGTGAGTGTGTTATGACTCTGTTAATTCATGGCCAGTAACAATGTACTGTATTCAGAATAGCAGCAACGGTCACTAGCAAAAGATGTTGTTTGAGAGTTCTAATGTGCCGAGATAGACCCCTGTTAAAAGATTTTCCCCTTACAGTGAGGTATTTATTTACAAATGGATGCATTTGGTGGTATCATTATTGCTATTAATTTGACTACACGGTGGTGAAAAAAGTATTAAGACAAATTTGGAATGTTATTTCATGACATTCTATTAATTTTTAAGTAATGACAATCAAGATAATTTATTTCTTACAATGAAATTGCTATATAACAATCAATATTTAGTATGAAGCGCTTTATTCTTCAAAACCTGCTGGATCTGGATGAGCATAGAGTCAAAAAGATGTCTGAATTAATTAAACTGGCTAACTCTAAATTCTAAATACTAAGCACAAATCTTCAGTCAGACAGATT
Source organism: Clarias pachynema (assembly GCA_030014365.1). NCBI lineage: Eukaryota > Metazoa > Chordata > Actinopteri > Siluriformes > Clariidae > Clarias > Clarias pachynema. The sequence continues at coordinate 18,126,166 of JAQMYL010000005.1, read as the reverse complement.
CAAACTAGTGACATCAACCGTTTTGTGCACAGGGAGAACTATAGTATAGTACAGGGCATAATGTATCTTAATACATTTGGTTATTTTTATATTCCTTAGATACTAATATATCAATTTCCAAACATTATCCCATATTACTTTTTTAAGGCCATATCAGCTTCAGCATTGTAAGATAGATAGATCTACTGTAATATGTTTATGAGAATCTATTTGTTATATCCATTTGTTAAATTAAAATAAAGCTGCTATTGCATAGAAACATTTCTCATGTATAATAACCTCCAGACTAAAACACATAGTAAAATTTCTTTTTCAATTTTACAACAAAGATTAAAAGTGGTATAAACAGAGCTTCCATGTCAATGAATTGCTCCTGTTACAGATATGATTTGTGATTTATGTACCACATGATTTTTTTTTTCTTCAAATCAGTACATTCCCAACAACCAACAGATGTAAATAAACACACAGTACAAACACTTTTGTAAGGTATGGATTTATTCAAATTGAACAAAACCACCAAAGTCAAGTATTTCAAGTCTACTGTGTCACTAAAAACATGCTAATAGAGGACACAAAGGTCTGACTAAAAAATTTACAATGTAATCAAAAATTGCAGGCAACCACACATCAGGTCAGAGTAAAAGAGTTTGTGTTCTTTATATGGTAATAGATTTGTTACTTTCATGTAATTACCGATTTTAAAATCCGTTTTTACAAATACAGTTGCCTGATTTTAAATGTAATGATACACATGAATCATTACATTTCTTTTGTCCGTTCTTCAAAGAGCTCAGGAGCTGTCTGTGATATTCTCCAGTGGGGAAACAGTCTAGGATTGATATTACTGTAATATTAACAATGACGTACAAAATGAATGTACTGAAAACTTACTCCAGGGATGAAAAGCATTGCAAGTAGAATACTTTTACAAAGAAGAGCACAGAGTAAATGGATAACACCCACAATCTTTAATAACAATGATAAAGAGACAGTGATGATGTAATATCTGAAAAAAATAACTCGGATAAAAGAAAAGAATCAGACTCTGTGACCAACAAAATATCCCTTAAAATAACAGACAAAATGACATAAAGGCATTGCACAGGTCATATTTGTAGGAACATGCACCAAACATGCTAATTACCACAGCAAAATTAATAGCAACCAAAAACAAACTGTTTGACAAGGAGGACAATTTTAAAATAGATGGGGGAAAAAAATCTACATTGGTCATGAAGTCTTGCTCATATGAGCATGTAGCTACTCACTGAGACAGAGAGGTGTTGGTCCATGTGTTTAAGCTCTGGTGCACTAATGTGTCAGTACAGACAGTAAGGGCTGATGAAGGGCTACAAAGAAATGAAGCTGCTCTTCATTTGAGCAAGTTCTGGAGCATGGCCGTGGCATAAGTGAGCCGAGCCTGTTTGCTCTCGATGGCGTTCCGTAGATATTGGATTCCCCCGCAGCGCTCCCAGATCTCCTCAAACTGGCGCGGTAGAATCTCTGCTCCACGTTTTCGTGTCAGCCCAGTCTCCTCCAGACTCAGCTCACACATCTCCATATCATCCTTTCCTAATAACACAGTACAACAGAAGTTATTGTAAACGCATGCTAGAAAATATAAAAGCAAGCACTGTTAATACAGCGTTTTATTTTAAATATCATGCATACAGTACCACTTGTCTACCTGAAATTTATACCCAAATTATTGCCCTTTATCAAGCAAAGAAAGCAACTGAGGTGATTGCTAAGATTACTGGAATTTGGTTAATAACTGTCCAACATATTGTTCAAACCTGTTATAGTGGTGAATTGTCAATGTAATTTTAAAAAATGGAGTAAAAAAATCATGAATGATTTGTTACTGGAGATCACAAAAAAAATATATATAAAACACTATAAAATCACAGCTATGTTTAATATTTAAAGTACGAGCATTTCTACACACAGTGCAAGAAGAATTCACATGACTGGGACTAAACAGCGTTCATAAGAAAACCACTTGTTAGTGCGACAAAAATTTTGAAAAGATTTAGCTGGTTTGAAAAGATTAATCTGTGAAAGAGTGCATAAAAAGATTGTGGAACACTTTAAAAACAACTTTTCTCAACGTCAAATTGCAAAGGCTTTGCAAATCTCATCATCTACAGTGCATAACATCATCGAAAGATTCAGAGAAACTGGAGAAATCTGTGTGTAAGGGGTAAGGCTGAAGACCTCTGTTGGATGCCCAAGGTCTTTGGGCCCTCAGACGACACTGCTACACTCATCGGCATGATTGTGTCATTACCAACAGTGGTTTCTGGAAGTATTCCTGGAACCATTTAGTAATGTCAAACACAATCCGCTGTGACATCTGCAGATGCCAACTAAAGCTCTATCATGCAAAAAGTAAGACATATGTGAACATGGTCCTGGAGCGCTGCCGTGTCCTGTGGGCCAAGGCTCATTTAAAATAGATTGTTTCAAAGTGGAAAAGTGTTCTATGGTCAGATGAGTAAAATTTGACGCCGGACGCCATGTCTTTCGGGCTAAAGAGTAGGAAAACCTTCCAGCACATTATCAGCGTTCAGTTCAAAAGCCAAATAATCTGTTAAAAAAAAATCTCTGATATTAAATCATGGGTCATATTTATTGAGTCTTGTTGAAGAGACTGAAGAGCACAGATAAGGATACCAGTTCTCAATAATAAATATTTCCACATACGTTTTACCAATTGTTTCTAAAGGGCATAAAGTGTCATTGTGGAATTATTATTTGGTGGTGATGGTGGTGGTTTTGGAGGTGGGAAAGGGGTGGGGTAAGGACAGTTCCTGCTTTGCACTGGGAAGGAATTACATGTAGAAAAAACTTCATACAAAGTTAACTGGAAAAACATGGTCTTTCTTACAATCCTCAGTTTCAATTTCAAAACTCATTATATCCAGACGTTGGGTTTGAAAATCCTAAATTATTCCTCTAAGCTCTGGAAATCTTAACTACCTGCAACCAGTAGAATAGGCTGTTTGTCTGGGTGCAGTTCCATTTGCCGTGCAATCCAGGGACCGTCAAAATGAGCATACCACCAGCCCTTCTTCTTATTCTGTGGGTCTTTATACTGGTCAGCAGGACGGATGAAAGGGATGCGAAAGTAGCGCTGTTGCCTATTCACAGCAATCTCGTGCTGTCGGGCAGGTACAGGAGGAGCTGGGTTCTGTTGGGCTGGAATGACATCACCAATAAATTTAAACAAGTTTAAATAAAATAAAGTTTATAAGTTTAAACAAGCAAGAAAAGGAAAGTACACTGAACAGCTATAACATTAGCACCTGCATACTGTAATTTTAGCACTTTAACACTGCTTATCAATTATATGCCAGTAAACTGGTAACTATCCAAGGCTCATTTATGGATGTGGGGAGCAAAGGCTAAGCTGTCTGGTCTGATCCCACAGAAAAGTCAATGCAGCTTAAGAAAAGGTCAAGGCTGGCCACGATAAAAAGGCACCAGAATACTTAGTGCGCCAGAACCCACAGCGTCCAGGCAGACATAGAGCCCAAGGCCGCCGACCTGATCTCCAAACTCCTCAGATCTCAATCTGATCAAGCACACATGGGAAGCACCAGACAAACAAGTACGATCCACGGAGGTCCCACCTTGCAAACCACAGCACCCAAACATCCTGGAGCCTGTGTTTGTACTATATACGGTATACTGGTTCTGATCTCTGTTTGAAGGAAATACATGCCATTCATTATTAAAAAAAATTTTAAATAAACTCTTCATGGAGATATGGTTAAAAAGATTCAAGGTAATATTCAACAGTAATATTGGTAAGATAGAACCTGATTTAATCAGAGAAATAATATTAGCGCAAATCAGAAAGCTAGAAAAAGCAACAAAAAAATGTGTGTCTCAAACAAAGTAGGCTGCTTTGTGCAACGTCTTGTGATCACTTTTTACATGGAGAAAGCAACTGTCAGGAAAGAAAACAGGGTATTGTTGCTTTTATGATGAAAAAACACAAATAATTTGAATTCCCTAGAATCACCAGTGGTTCTGTTTGAGTGCATTTAGCTGTGTGCTTAAGCACATCAGGAAACTTAATCAGTATCTAAGAGGCTCCTTAAAATCTGTGGGAAATTCAGAAACAAATCTGGTTCACCTGTGGTGTGCTCCAGCAAAACAAACAAACATGGATTCAGACATTCATACAGTACACATACATAGATACATACATACATTAATACATATACTCCTGTGCACTACCAAAATGACAATTTGATTTTACAAAGGAAATTCTGAGAACCTCTTAATTATCAAAAGTGCATCACTATTATTTTTTGAGAATTCTGAATTACAGAATTACAGTGTATGAACTGTGTGCAACAATTCTATATTACCATATTCAGTGACAGATTTGGGAGCTCTCTGCTCAGACTCAGTGTTGCGCTTCTTGTTCTTTGACTTCCAGGCATGGTAGACCTTTAAACGACGATGAAACTCCTCTCTGCACGCTGCCAGTAAATCTATATCTATAAGACGCATGACAAAATGGTTAAACAAAATAACACAGTTATGCTTAATTATCATGCACAATATTAAATTTGGTCAGTAAATAGCAAAGATATAAAAATACTGATCATATGGTTATTTTATTTATTTATTTATTTTATTACTTTGTGAAGAAGAATATGCATTGTCTGCAAATCTCCTCACCAAAATGCATTTTATTCCCCAAAACATCTCTGCTGGCTGGAAAATGTAAGAGAAGCAAGAAAGACGCCCTGTTCTTACCACAGGAGGTGTTGATAGCATCTCGAAGCTCTGCATATTTCCATTTGCTTAGGTCGTACTTTTTTACCCCAGTAGCTGCTTTGCTAGCTTGGACTTGCGGACCCCTGAAAACACAAAATCATTTACATAGTAAAATGCAAGTGACCTGCTTACAGCTTACTGTTTAAAAAAACTTCATTTAGATTAATTATGCTTAGGGTGAAAACACCTCCCTTGGAAACTTTATAATAAATCTACAGTTTACTGTCTCTAGTAATTAGAGACTCAATCAATAAGGCACTGAGACAATAAGGCCTGCCTTTGCAGTGTTGAGCTGGTGGGTAGCTAGTTCAGGCAGTAGAAGCCATAAGCATGGAAGGAATGTATAAAAGGCTGCAAGAACAAAGGGAATGCATGTGGATGTGGGATTTAGCAATAGGGTAAGGATCGTGCCTGTTCTCTCTGAGAGTTCAATCAAAGTCAGGATTTACTGCTTATTAATCAGAGCAACTCTCAGTTCAAACAGATTCTATGGCACCTCAAAGCCAGATGTGATTCATAATTCCATTCATCTTACTATACCCAGCATCTGACAGAACTGCAAATTGTGTCAGTGGTACAGTTAGAAGAACACAGCCAATACGTCAATGAGGAAAAGTGAAAGTTAATAGAAGGGCATATAATAAAACCAGTGAGCGTTGTTCCTGAACATTTCTGGTCTATTGGCATAATACCAGTATACTTATGTGATGTAGACCAATGTGTACAAAACCCTGAAAGTAAAATGTTATGAATAATGCTTTGGTGGGCAAATTTAGATTGATTAAAGTTTACAGTGAAAGGCACTATTCTTGCATCTTCAGCAGGAAACTTTAATACTTACAGGACCAGTCAAGAGTTTAGACATCATTCAAAAGTTCAGACACAAGGTTGGATTCATTTTGCTACACGTTTTACAACAATACTGGAGATACAGTAAAAAAAGGTCAGTTGTTCAGTTCTTGCAAGTGGATTTGCAAAATCTATTAAGCACCATGATGAAAATGGCTTTCATGAAGACTACCCCGGAAAAGCAAGACCCAAACTTACCTGTGCTGCAAAGAAGTACATTTAGAGTTACTGGCCTCAAAAATCACCAAATAACAGCGCCTCAGATTAGAGCCATTATGAAGGCTTTACACAGCTAGCAGACACATTGCAATATCAGTTTTTTTAAAGGAGTTTATTGCCTTCAGCAATGTTTTACAAAGAAAATAAAAACATGGATTTAAAAGAAGTGTCCAAATTTTTGACTGGAAGTGTACGTAAAGGTAATTTGGTTCATTGCAATTGTAATTTCTCAGAAGCTTCAGTTGAACACATTTTAAATAAATAGCTTAGTTTATAATTTAGAAGAAACATTCAACATTTAATCTTCAAGAGGATTAAACTCGTGCATATTGCAGAACAATCTCAATCTCAGTTTATAAAAATAATATATAATATAAAAACAATATATAAAAAATAGTAAAGTGTTGGTCTGGTTTTCACTGGAGCAGGCAAACTGCTTGTTTAGAAATGTTGCAGAGAAGCTGACACACACATACACAACTTCGTGGACACTCTTTTTGACTCTTGACAGCTGTTAGTAGCAAAGCTGCTTTGCTCAGACAGTCCAACTGTCAGACTGCACAAATGCACATGGAGAAACAAATTTATAAGCAGAAATGGCTGAGCAAAAGCAGTTCACTTATTAGACTAGAGACTTTAAATGTAACAAACAATTGCATGAGCGAAATGATCAAGTGATTAAATCTGACCTTGAAGGGGGAAAATATAATTTGTTTGGTAATAAGCAAAATGAAGATCTATCCCATGTAATCCTTTAAATATTTCACTGAATATGAAGAATATGATGATTAATGAATAAGTGTAGTATTTAGGCTATTATTAACCCAGAATTTGGCCAATGTTTATGACTGCTTTGTTGCTGAAGATTGCAGTCTAGGTTTATGAAAAATTTAGAGCGGACAAAAGAACTTGTGAAAAAGCATTGGCCATAGTGAGTTAGAGTCAGGTAAAGCAGGATTTTTCGCATTTGCCCTAATTACAGTATACCTACGTGTAGAAAAACCAATGCCAGTTAGCCCATCACTTGAAATAAGAATCTGAGAAAAAGTAGTCTGGTTACTTATGACCAATGTAAGAAAGTATTGAATACTGCTTTTTTTATGAATAGAAGATTAAAGATACAACCCTCTTTGCAGCATGTCTAGCTTCAATCATCACTTCCCCTCACAATGAACACATACTCTGTAGGTCCATGTGGCAATTGAGCCAGCAATAAGCTCTCTGGAGGTGAACACAATGTTAGTTTGAATCACAAAGCCTTTTTCCAGTCACAAAGCTGTTTACTTGGCTGCAGTTTGGGGTTTTATGCTATTCCACAAAAGCAGCAGGGCAGCAGGCTTTTTTCATATAGAAATCTCAGTGCGAGAACATCTGCGGTTTGTAGAATTTTGTGGATCTAACGTTACCTGACACTAACTTCAGCAGTGACAGGAAAGCGCTGCTATGCGCATGCATGTTTTTTTTACCTGCGTAGGCTGAGGTCCATCTGAGCCTCATCTTGGATGAGTTCAGCTTCATTCTGAGCTATCCTCATGGCCAGCTCTCTGTCTCGCTTTTCCTGCTCCAGTATTGCTTGCCTCTGAACCTCCTCCTCCCGTTCTACAGCCAACTGAAGGTCAAGTTCTACCTGCAGCACAAAAAAAAATACGGGGAAGATTCTTATTACAGCTACAGTATATGCCTGGATTGCATTTTGCCTTACTTTCAGTGCGATTTTAAAGAAAACTTGTACAGATTAATACACTACTTAGCATTCATTGTTGATTCTTTAATGCTTTGCCCAGGTATAATGATGAACATTCAAGTCTATTTTATCCTATTTAACAACTGCATTTTTTTAATCAATCCATTTAAAAACACTACTTTATTGAGAGACATGGATAGATAGACATAGACATTTATCCACAGTATAGCTATTTATCTTCAATTAAAAAATTTCAACTGCAACATATGCATATTATACAATGGTTAGTATTCCCTTTTTTAATCCTTACAGGTTATGTTCATTTTTTTAAATATTATTTCAGTTTCAGGTTATTAAAATAATCCATGTGTGTAAAGTTTATTTAAAACCTGTAAATCTGACTGCACGGATTGCCTGGTTTTGAGTTTTTCATGAATTTCTCAAATAACCTCTCACCAGAACAGTAGGGGATCTGCAGTGGGACCCATCAAACAGAACATTTCAGTAACACATGGCTGTAGTTTGAAAGCAGAGCTTGTAAGAAATGGTAGGCATGACTGCTTCACTGGAAGCTGACCCTGGGGTCGACAAGATATAGACCTTATCCAGACATTAAGCATGCAACTTCTTTCAACTAGTGCTGGTGTCAGAACAAAGAAATGGTTTGACATATGTGCAAAAAAAAAAAAAAAAACAACTGCCAGGCTATAGTAGTAGCTAATGAAAATGTTATGTACTGTAATTATACCACATACAGCACTGTGCAAAAGTGATAGGCACATGCAAATAAATGATTTACAGCAAGAACCAAGGATGAAATAAGAAATAAGAAATAAATAAAAAGGCCCTATAAACCCCAGTAAACTGTAATCAGAAACAAAGTCAGTATTTGGTGTGACAACGCTTTGAGGACCTTTCTGACAGAAATATTTTTCTATAACTTTTTCAGAAATATTTTAATGGCTCAATAGAAAAGTCATAACATAAGAAAACAAATCTATAACAAAGGCAGTACTAAAGTACAAAGTTTGTTCTGTAAAATACATGCTCTAAACAAGTCTGCATGAGAGTGTGTAGAGGAGTAACTTGCCTCCATCAATGCTGAATGGAGGGCAGATGTCAATTCAGGCCAGCAAAAGAAAAATCTAATCAGTCAATGTAGTAAAAATGTAAATGTGACATACCTGTAGGATTCGCTCATCCTCTTCACGCTTCTTCCTCTGCTCTTCTTCCTGCTTCCGCTTCTGCTCCATCTCTGCTTTCCTGTGGTAAGAGAGAAAAACATATTCCTTTAATTTTGTTTTTTATTTCCAGCAATCCAGATCCATCAAAATTTATAGCACTAAATTAATATCGACCTTTGAATATTTTTTTTCACTATCCAGTATAGCTGGATAACTTCTAATCCAGTGACTTAATGAGTAACATACTTTTTGCAGCATTTTTGTACTATGTCAAATCATTTTCATGACAGCGGTCAAATATTTCAAACGTCAGGTTATAATAATCATAAAAATTTCACTTAAGTTTATTGTAATAGGGATAAAATAAATGGAGAAAGGTAGATAAATGGTGCCAATGCGCTCGAAATAACATGCATTCTTAATCTAGAAAAACAGATTTACAATATAAGCAAATAATAGTATGTGCTTTAAGTGACAGGAGACTACATAACAGAGACAGAACATTAGAACGTAAAGCTCTTCTAAGTCATCATATACTGATGATATAAATGAACAAACCCCCGCAACGATTAAACCAGACTTACATGCGACGATCATCTTCCTCCTGTTTGCGTAACTGTGCCTCTTCTTCTCGTCTCTTTCTCTCTTTATCCATCTCTTCCTGGATGTGCTTCAGCCTCTCCATCTCCTCTTCCTCCTGCTTCTTCTTCTGCATGGAGGAAAGCAGCTGTTCCGAGCGCTTCACCAGGTCCTCATATGCTTGTTCAATCTCTGTGCGGGTCATCACCGTAGTCTGTGAGATAACAAAACCCAAAAATGGGCTATTAAACAGAACCAAAATGCTGACAATACCCAGGATACCTCATTAGATTAGCTTGAACTAAGGAGTCATGTAAAAGACATTGCAGTTGTCGTGTGTGATGAGTTAAACATTTGTGTCTCTATTTCCTCTCTACCGTACTTCCTCACCAGCTAATATATTTTACAAATCTGGCATCAAACGTAAGCATTTGTCTGCCTCCAGAACCCCTAAAACCAGATACCAGAACTTTTCATAATGCTACAAATGCATAAAATTATCATCAATTCATGCTTTCAGATGCCCAGCTACCAACAGTCTAAGCATTTGTAAACTAAAAGGGGAGAGTAAATTCCCATGTAATGCTGGCCATGTATTGCTCATTTATCCCTGCAGGTATACTCTCCTAGCAAAAGAAGACAACATGGCTTGGTGTGTCCCATAAAAGCTTAGCTTGCGTTCATATCCCATGAGTGTGCATTAATCCAGAACACTACCTTAGTACTGTCTAGCAGAGGGACAGAGAAGTACCAAAGGGACCAGGCACTGTTTTATACAGAGGCTATCGAGGCAGTCAAGTGGAAAAGATTCAGCTCTGGTGTCAATCAGTTACCACTGAGGTGGAGAGGAGGGCACAGTCTCTGAACCCCACTGCCAATAGCTCACATTTGGTCTGAAACATGAAAGCCTCCTCCCCACTGTGGGAGTAAGAAATGGTTTAGCCGTTAAAAAGTCCATTCTAGCAAAAAAAAAAAAAAAAAAGGCTTAAAGGTTTGGAATGTGCAAAGACTACTAATGGGGCAAAGATACAGAAAGATTAGGATGATTGAAATCTCAATATAATTTATTTCCTAACACTCAGTCAAATGATATTAGTGTTCAGTCATACCTGCTGGAACAAGTCGCACATGGACTTGGTCATTTGCACTTTGTGTTTTTTGTTATGCTTAGACATTAACCACAGAAAAACACACTAGTCTGAAACATCCAACCATCTGCTTTTATGCTTGGTTAAATTATTGTGCTATATTTCTGAGCTGCCCAATAGCTTTTACCTGTCACTACAGTGAAGATAATTGAAATAAAACAGGGACCTATGCAGTGATCTGAGAAATTCTACCTTGTGCTGTAAAATAATACATGCACAAAGATAAGAAAATTGCAGATGGCGCTTGAGACAACAGTCCAAGCATAGCATCTTTAGTTTATCTTCACTAGTCCATGGACTGACTGGTGCCTGATGTATTATGAATGGCAAACTGACACCAGGCTTCTAAGGCATTAAAAGACAACACGTCACACACTCACAATGTGCCTTGTCCTAGATTAAAAGATTTCATCAATCTAGTAATTACTTAATGGGGTATTTTCTTTTAAAGCATAACTTTCATTAACCTCACCTTAATCTTGGCCATGAGGGAGTTGATGGACGTAGCAAGCTCCTGAATCTGCTTGCTCATCTCCAGCTTGCCCTCTTTTAGACCACTCACAGCCTCATTAAACCTTTCCATTCTCTTCTTCAGATTCTGAACCTTTACCAGACCATCAACACTGCAATGCAATGGAAAATCCCTCCCAGTCATAAAGAAATGGAAAGTAGCAGGATGGATATAAACATACCAAAGCTACTGGTACATATGGTTCATAAATGATGAGTTAATGGGACGTAAGTGGTTTGAAAAAATTAAGAATGGCACCCACCGAGGCTTATGTCTTCTCTTGCACAACCACATGCGAACCGTTTTCTGAATTTTAATGCAGGCGATGGCCCTGTACTTGATTTTATTCTTCACTGTGGGAGAAAGGAGAAAAGATAGTGAGAATACATTTTCTCATTTAGAAGGACAATTACAAAGCATAGGCAAGACTTTCAATTCACAAATGCCCTGTTGAGTGTTCCTAGCAAGCAAGAGAAGATCAATAAAAGACATGTTTTCACTGATATAACATTTTCAAGAACACATAACCTTTTTCAGGAGCTCAGGAGATATAAAAGTTTTCACCAGAAGACCTAGGGTGATTTTCTTATCTGGGCTCTATGTCCAGAAACCTTTTAAGTTTCTTGGCCTTTTCTGCATACCAGCAACTACTGAGATGCAGCTCAAAATGTACTCATTTCAAATGATATAAACAAGCTTTAATAATTACTTGTCTAATATCTATATAGAGAGTTTTTTTGAAAATATATATCATTGATGGTGCATAACCAGCATCACATGGAAAACTCACACTTAATGACGGACAGTCCGCACCACTGGACCTTCTTCCAGCGGCTGCACACCAGCCACTTGTTGACCCGTTGGACCAGTTCCGCCAAATGATCTGGGTCAGACCTCATGATCTGGTCAAACTCTGCAAACTAAGATGCGTATGGCAATCAGCTTTATGTTACTACAGCAATCATTGCACTTTTATATTCCATAATTTTTTTTTTCAATTCAAAGCCAAAACAAGTTTGATTTGACAATTTATGCTCACCTTGCCAGGGCGAAAAAACACCTTTGTTAGTCCAAACTTGTAATCACTGTCGTTTAGCCCCAGTGCTTTAAATAGAGCCTGCAGTGGATACATTCCATGCAAAATGGTCAGAGACAGAAAGCTCTAGGGAGAAAGAAAAAGCAAAAGCTGCAATAAAGAGAAAGACTTACCTTACAAAAAAGGCGAGGGTCAAGTCTGGCAAGCTTGCCTGGCAGGTATTGCTTGTACATATTATATAGCTCGTGGAAAGGAGCTCGGGAAGGAAACCCCCCCTGCATCAGATCCAGTACTGAAACCATTCCTGGGAATAGCACAGGACAACATTGGTGTTTAAAAAGAATGGGAAATAAAAACATTTGACCAAGATCAATATGACAATTCTATTGTGCAAAATGTTTCGAAAATCAAACCAAGGGGTTAATATGAATCACTATGTTGTTCACAAAATGATTTGTTGCCTACACTGTGTGCTTAGATATATTCAATGGAAGTAAAACTAAGAAATCGGGATAAGTTCACACGCTAACCTTATTATTAAGGTTAGCAAAAATAATGAGCCTTTACACATATACCCGATCTATTTAAAGCTTGTTGGCTACACTCATTCTCTAGAGCTACTTTGTGTAGGTCTTAAGTGCACCAACCATTAAGTGCAACAACCATTTCTAAGAAAGTGTTGCAAATGCAGGCTATGACATGTGAAAATGCTCATTAACAAAGTCCTTCCAGGCTAAGACCACCCCAGGAAGATAATGAAAAACAAATCACTGCTCTTCGCATTTAATGCATCTACTCAGTGGGATATAAAGTATACTGTATATATGTTCTAAAAAAAACAAGTGTTGAGATTGATGAGATGTGATTATTGGTGCGAAGACATTGAAACTATACTGGGAATGTGGAGAATGTTATGAACCTTACACAAAATCCAGACAGGAGCAAAGAACATGCAATGCAAAAAAATCAATGCCTAAAATGGCAGGGACACTGTGTGTTGCAAATGCACTCAAGCACTCATACCAGAACATTGTAGCTGTGACAGAATCTGTGCTCCCTCAAACTGGTGGCTCACCATCTTTAGGTTGGGTTTCACACAGCGGATAAAACTGGATCCCTTTGTAAACATTATATCAAACAAACAATTCAGATATTAGTTATCTTGTGCATTGTGTTAGTGAGTGAGGTGTTTTTTTTGCTTTTTTTAATGACAAATGTACACTGCCTGGACAAAAAAATAAATAAATTGCACATGCAAGTGAATAAGTGGTTTTCTTATGGCCACGTACTGTAGATGTTTTGTGCCACTCCTGGGAGTTCCTGTCACATTGTCCATGTCAAAATGCACTTACTTGCACTATTAAATATAGCCCTGATTTTTACTGCTATTGTTATCGCGCAATGTCACCAAGCATTTAACTGATCTCCAATCACAGTCACTTATGACTATTTTCAGACTTTCCTTGTGCAAAGTTGACAGTTTAGTCCTACTACATGTTGCTTTAATTATGCTGTGACAAGGTCTTAACCCAGTTTCAGTCATTTCAGCAATCTTCTTAGGTTGTTTACTTGGCCTTTCTGAAACACCTTTTTTGGCCATGCAGTGTAAATGAAAAACCTGTCACTGTTGGTTGACAGCAGACAATAATTTAAAGGAATGGGAACCGATACTCACTGTGCTGCGAAGCTTTTCTAGTAGAAGAATCAACTGAGTCTATAAAATTGAAAGAAAAAGGACACGATTCAGCATTTTAAAGTGAGAATACAATACAAAAATGGAGTTTGTCCCATGCAAACTACAATCATAGACAGCAGCAGGCATATAAATGCATATATAACAGGAAGTGGTGGGAAACATGCATTGTGCCAGTAAGCCTGCATGTGAGCATCTCACTGCTGTGTTGTAGTACAACCACACCAACAACTCAGTGAGAGAGGTTAAATATGAGAATCTGTTACAGGAAGAAATCTCTAGTGTTGTTGCATGATTACACAATTATAATTGGTGTAAACATTTTCCATTTTCCTTAAGGCCTACAAAATGAATAAAAGACAATAAAATGTAAATTCAGCACTACAGTGACGATGGAAAAACAATTCAGACATCATGAAGCTCTCGCACAAACAAGAAGGTGAACTGGAAGCAGAAAGACAGAGCAGTGGATGTAGGTAGAGTATGTGACTGGGTTTAGACTTGTAATGGCGGGGTGAGACATGGTAAACTACACCTCTTCCTGGGGTTAAATTTCTCAGGCCAGTCTTACCCAGTTAAATGTTTTAGTCTTTCTCCTTTATCTTCTTGTTTCTGCCATTCTATATTTATATTTAAGACATACAAGTTTTTTTTTTTCTCAAGGATGGAGGAAAAGCAGGAGAAGGTCTAAGGGGGCAGAAGGAGAGGAAAACAGGAACAGAATGAAAAATTAGAGAACCAAGCTAAACGTCCGGAGGTCAAGTTCACATAGTCTTTCACAGACATTTATCCTACTTTACTAAAAAGTGAGGGAAAATTCTGAGTAGAAACAATCCTTTGCAGTTGTGAAGGACCAAAATGCATTTTCTAGAACTTTTTTTATGCATCTACAGTATGATAAACCTGGTCTTTTCGGATCATCTGAAAAGCAGGAATTCACCTTGAACTTGTTTCCTACGCTGATGAAGCTCAGTTTGCCAGCCTTCTGCTTGAAGTCCTTGGAGTTTGAGTTGTTCTCAAAGAGATCTCGGACGAATTTGTCCTTCGACTCGCATACAAGGCACTCCAAGGACATGTGGAGAGCATCGTTATTCTTCTCCACGAAACGGGTCTGCACAGATGTATAAACAATCAGCGTCAGGCAAAGAATAAGGCTATACACATACATTCATTCAATCTCAGTCGATTATACTGTAGTACACTATTACTTGAAAAATTAAATTTTTGTTATAAGATTTTCACCATTTTAACTGACATTACAAAAAAAAAAACATTAAATGTAATGCTAAATAAAATAGGCATGTAATAGTGCCAAGTAAAGTAAAAGTAATAAGTAAATATAAATAAAAGTTATATTAATAAAATTTTAACAAAATACCCAACCTTGGCATAGACATAAAAAAATTCACAAGGATTAAATTAAATTAAACGGTAGTGTGTCTGCTCTAATACAAAGACCAAGTTTACTTACAGTCTCATAGCACACGGCTCCTGCAAAATGCCTGATGATAAAACCTTCATCATCCCTTAAATTCCTGTGGACCGCTAGTTTGGACTTTCTTGGAATCTAAAGAAAACAATTTACAATTTCAGCTGAATGGTTTTAATCAAACATATATTTTTTAAAAATTATATATAGATATGGTTGATAAAAGCACTTAGTGTGGACTACTAAAATCATCAAAGCAACCGCTAATTAACATCTGCCCACACTTTTTAATTTATTTATTTATTTATTTTCTTTTTTCAGATTTCAGGATTGAAAACTGTTGAAGGCCATAGCTAACCGTGAGGCGGAAGTGGTCTTTGTGCTTCGTGTGAACAGCCTCAACAAAGTGCTGGTCACTGGGCTGTGGTAGTCGGTTCTCCTCATCAAGGATGTCCAGAATTCCTACCAGTTTTGCCTCAATAAGGTCTACAGAGGAATAAACAGCATTAGAAATTGCAGCATGCAGCAGAGATAGCAAACTGCATTAGCATACGATGACCCAGCTGATCAGCTATTATCCAGAGCATGTCTGTCCCAAAACAAATTTAATGGAATGAAGGCGAGGAACGCTTTGCTATATTTGGTATTCAGAATGAGGATATCTACGAGTTGCATTATTCATCAGCAATACATGCAGGTGACTGAGGACTAGACACAGACAGATTCATGTATTTGCATGAGCAGACACCTGTGCTTAAATGAGAGCTGATTGATGAGGGGAAATAGAGTCGAGCCCCCGTGTGTCCATTTGCAAGTCACTAGGATGTGCAATAGGCTGAATTATTAATGGAAGCATTAGCATGGCCTGAGCCTCTGAATGGAAAATGTCTGTAAGCGTTGTGCCAAGTGCCTTGTCCTGTTAGATGGAGAACTGTTATCTAGGACACAGCTGAGTCCCGTGAAGCGCTGAAAATAATGTTAACCAACAGTTCTGTAACCTTTGCAAAAAATACAAATGAAGACTCAAATACTTGAAATGTATCTGACAATGTGTAGTGTGTACAAAAAGTACAGAGGTGTGTTCACCAGATACTCCTTAGAGCTGATTCGGTATCTTGCTCTTATTACCATCATAGTCCTAGCTACTGTATGCGTGTAGCCCAGTCTAAAAAAAAATTAATAAGCCCCTGGGAGCACTACAGTAGGAACGGTGTGCCAAGAGAATAGGTTCCCCCTATGTCTATAATAATCTAGGAAATGCAAATTTAGTTCCGGAGTCAGCACAAAAAGAAAGTGCTAGAAGAATTGGGTCTGTATGTACAGTCAGCTACTTTACATTGGTGGACAAAGTAGTTTTATTAATGTACAGTAGTTAGCTAAGCTACTGTCCAAGTTAATGTGATAGAAATGCACAATTATATTCAAAAATGTCTTGTAGATATATAGCTTGCTATACTACAAAGCAAAAGCTGATGAGCTACACTGATATGCTCGTAACCGAGGGCAATTGTCTGATTATTTGTTCTTCTTGTTCAGAATAAAACTAATGAGAATATTTTTGTTTTTTTGTTCATAATAATAATATAATGATGATGATTGGTATGGCATATGAAGTACATCTCCCAGTGCTCAGTTAGAATTGGCAAATAAGAATACAGCTGACCTGGACCTGAACCTGGCAGTGCAGTGACACTCAGCCATTTACATGAATTTCAACCTTATAGACCTTTTTCTTCTCAGGTCCATCTGACTTATTATCAGCTACGGTAGGAACCACAGATACAGTATGTGGTCTATGTTAAGCTAATAGAAGAATTAGGACAAAATATTTTAGACACTTAAAACCTGTACTTGTGCAAATGCTACTGCTTAAAATTGGCACCTATTATAAGCGTAATATAATGCATTACTTAAAATAGGTAGGATAGTAAAGAATGAATGATATGGCATCAATGATACAGACCTATGCAGTCCTGATTATCAACATAATGAACTTCGTTTACTCCCAAGCCCTCTTTCTGATACAGTTCTTGTTCCTTAAAAATCATAAGAACAACAGCAGGATTATATTTCACAAATCATGGAACAAGTTAAAATGCTGTTATAATTAAAACTACATGTAAAATATAATGCAAAATATTAAACAAACAAATATATTCAACAGGAATGTTGGCTTGCATTGCCACAATATTTTCCAAATTAACAAAATCAAATGGCTATTTCTTAGCACAAATATTAAGCTAATTGACGAACTGACGTACCTCTTTCAGAATGCGCTCATTGAAAAACTGTTGCAACTTTTCATTACAGTAGTTGATGCAGAACTGCTCAAAGCTGTTGTGCTCAAAATACTCTAGAGGTAAACAGTCAAACAGTTAATCATTGAAAGGTTAATATTACCTGAAATCATCCAATTAAACAGAATAACAATATTAATAATTAATTAATAAAGTAACACAGTTTATACAGAACTGCACCATTCAGTTTCTTTTTCCCTTGAAGAATGAAAAGCATGAGACAACTGAAAGTAACAGCCCTTAATCGGTGGCTCTTACGAAAGTTTACAGCAAGGTTATCATGCAAACAAATACTTTCTAATGCTAAACTAAGTTTCCGATAACACCAAAATGGCATAAAGATCATTAAAAATGTAGATAAACAACAATGCTGCTACACACACTCACCAAATCCAGCAATGTCCAGAACTCCAATGAAGTTTGAGGATGTCTCGAAGGGGAAGCACCGGTTGACCCGTGTGACCACATGATCGAAGAGGCGGCTGTAAATGGCCTTGGCTAGTGCATCACGCGCATTGTTGGCCTGCTCCACCTTCAGCGGCACCCTAGAGAACAGAAAAGTGGGCCAGGAGGAGTCAAAAACTGGGCCAGAACTCCTGTTAATGTAAACTCATCAATATATGTCACTTCAGCTTTACGTCAACGCATCTCAGAAGCTGTCAGCTACATCTCCCTTAAAGGCATTCCATCAACTTCAAAAACTAAAGGAGAATTTATACAAAAATGTACAGCTTAGAATTATACAATGTGGGTATTTTCTCTGAACATTATTTTGAAGTGAGGAGAAGAGCCTGTGACACTATGCTGCATTCCTGACTCATCTCCTGAAATCAGTCTAGAGTTTTGATAGCGGATAAGAACTGGAACTTAAGGTTGTTCTTTATCTTGGCATACCTACAGCTTTCCATATGAAGCACACAATTTCAGCTACCACAACCCTTCGAAGGTTTTGTAAAAAAGTGTTCCAAGAGTGATAATATTCATCAATTTTCACTAGCAGCAAAAAATAAACTAAATATTTGGCCATGTTGTGCCAGGAACATTACTTACTCTACATTATTTTTTTGTTCATAAAACTGCTATATAAAAGCAACAGACCTACAAAAATCCAGTTTAACTGCACTCTTGCTTGTATGATATGATATTGCTTAATTTGTGTCCAGGGTTCTGAAATAGAAGTGTGGAAGTTGCAGAAAGGTCTGTGGATTAAAAAGCAAATTATACTAGTAGATTTTATTCTTTAGAGGTAATTTCATGATGATTTATATGTTTTTTTTTTTATTAAACAACAATTAGTTCTGGCCGAGTTAGTTCTAAATGATTATCTCAGCTCAAAGTCTGCACTGTTTTAATAAATTCATTATTCATTCATTCATCTTCTATACCGCTCTGGAAGCCTATCCCAGGAGACTTGGGCATGATGCAAGGACCACCCTGGACAGGGAGGGAATCCATCGCAGGGCGCACAGTGTGGCAATTTGGGAATGGCAGTTAAACTGCATGTCTTTGGACTGAGGGTGAAAACCGAAGCAAAAGGAAACCATGCAAACTCCATGCACAGACCAGAGGTGAGAATCAAACCCTCGACCCTGGAGGTGCGAGGCCACAGTGCTAATCACCGAGCCACCATGCTGCCCAAATTACTGTTTCCTTTAAATCCAATATGGTTTTTTTATTATTATTATTTTCACCTATTGTTATGATCATTATGAACTGCAACTGCAATCAACAATAATACATTCTCAAAAATAAGACATGTCAGTAAATGTACATGTTACAGGTACAGCACAGCTTTAAACTAAATGTTTAAAACCCTGCTCCTCAGAGACCAGTGATGTTATCAAAGTCCTTTGCAGCATACACTTATTTGAGCAGACAACCTAGCACTGTACTGTATGTGACTTTGTCTTTTTTTATAGTGCCATAAGGGGCATTGATAGACCTCAAATGCATCACGCTATGTTTAACTGTTCCAGCTTTTTAGGAGATGAAAGTAAGATGAATGTTTTACCATCTGGCAAAATGATGCTAATATTTTAAAGTATGAACTCGAATCAGTCACTTCAGTGATGCTGGAAAATGACCTCCACTATTCTCTACAGAATATGATATAAAGACATCACGGCTGTGTATTTGTTCTCAGAGAAATGAGAGAATATGATACATGCTTGTGAAACTCAAGACCTTCTCAGAGACACCTTCTAACAAACATCTGTCCTCGGTTAAATATTAATCGACCAAGCTTCGCCACATCGTTCAAACAACAGCGGATCAAAGAACTCGGAGGAGCACAGAATAAAAAAGGTCAATATATTTTTATATTTATACCCTCTTTCTACACCTTACCACTTGCTCTTGTAGGACAGGAAGTAATAAAGATTAGAATAAATTCTCGATCTATAAAGAGAGTTAAATGTTGGATGCACAACATCCTCTCACATGCAGTGAATAAAAATGTATCTGTTTAAATACAACAGAAGCCTTTAAATGCCAAATAGACTATTACTCGGCCTTAGCTAATATGGCTTCTAGTAGTGACTACACCACTTAACCAAAGAGGCTAATATTGGTTATTTCTTTGGAACTCACGCGCACAATTACAATTACAGCAAGAGAATTTAATAAGAAGATGTGGATTGGACGAACTGATGAAAGGTAATGCTAGAGGACATTCACATCACAGGGGAGTGAGCTGTGATGAATATGCTGTAGGAGCCTGTTAGGTTCGAGTGGAGCTATCAGCACAGGATACAGCACACCACTGCTCGTCATTTGAAGTACCTTAATGCGAACAGACACTCGAAAATCAAAAACGCAAAAGCAGCCTGGCTCTGGATATGCCGCTGAGTGACTGCATGCAAAGAAAAGGTTCACTGAAATGTATTACAAAATGACAGACGATAGCCAGGATATGTTTCTGACACTGATATGACCTTAATACAAGACCAAAGATCTGATAATACACGTCATAAAAAAAAGCCAATTATCCACAGAACCTTCGAGCAGGGAAAATGCAGGTTACATTACACTGGAGTCCCAAAACATTTGAATGACCGTAATAACATCCTGTTTGGAATCACGTTATAATACATGTTTTCTAGCAGACAACAATGAGTCAAGCAATTTGTTCTTAGGAGATTCATGTTCCACAGGTTCGGCAGTGAGGGGTGTGAGCACAGACAGGCAGAGAGAAAGCGGAGTAAAAGACTGAAACGCATTAACCTTTAGCCATACAGAGACATGAGTAATGTTATTAATCCAATAATTCAATTAGCTCTATGCATTAATTCAGATCAATAAACATTTCATACCTGTTGTAAAAGCTCTGATATTTACTAAAATTTACACAAAATGTTTTTCAGTAAGTGTATGATTTAATTTTTTTTATTCTGTATAATTACCAAGTATATCCATCATACAACTAAGGTTGACTCTAACAAATAACCTATCAAGCCTGTTCTCAGGGAAAGATTCGCATCACTGAGGAAAAAAGGCGGGTGGTGGTTGGTGCAAAGTGACTCATACTTAATGACTGTGCCTTTTGTGCCTCCTGAAGTGGTTAGCATGACCCTAGTGGTTAGGCTGACTCTCAGGTCTTCCTGGTCCAGACCGAGGAGCTCAGCGCAGTACTGCAGAGTCTGATTCGACTGGTTCTTCAAAACACAGCCACCTGCCAGCCGACATAGAAGAGAACATTAACACAACCTTCAATGTGTCACACAACAAGATTTATACCACAATGTGGTTGAATGCTTAAATCTGACTTGCATATATTTTGGCTCTAGTATAGACCATTTTATATAGTTCCTATAGTAGA
Organism: Clarias pachynema; assembly: GCA_030014365.1. NCBI lineage: Eukaryota > Metazoa > Chordata > Actinopteri > Siluriformes > Clariidae > Clarias > Clarias pachynema. The sequence continues at coordinate 18,104,920 of JAQMYL010000005.1, read as the reverse complement.
AGCTCATACACAACAAACTGGATTGCACATCATGCTGCTGTACGTACTGTAAGTTGCATTTAGCATGCATGATTTATACATAACAGCATGGTCTGTTGTGTGTACTGTATTTCCTTAAATATCAGATTAATGAGCTATTTTATATACAGATTTTGACGAAATGTGCCTACAGTGAACAGTTAAATACTTATTAAACAATCTCTGGGAGTGCGCCGTTAACAGAAAAACATAGTTGTAATTATTTTACACTATATTAAATAACAGATTTTATCTCTCATCTGAGAAGCATGTGAAAAACAAGATAACACAAGGCTAAAGATAGATGCCATACATTCAGTTACTTCAGTTGTAAATCAGCTTGGTTAAAAGACGCCTTCTAGAAAATGGAAAAAGGCTGATGCCGCCTGGTAACAATGGAAAAAAATCTTACACACCACACTAATGAGCCCTGTTGAGGTGAAGTGTTATATGAGTGGGTGAAAGTGTGAATGAGTGCATGTGTCTAAAACCAGATGAAAAGCTGAATGACTGAACAGTGTTCCTTTCAAGACCATTTGTACCAGTTTAATGTTTGTAAATGTTCGTAAAGTTTCTATTTAATGAGTTATTTACACCTTTATGTTTATGTACATTAAAGCTTACATTAACAGGGCCGTGAGCCTGTGCAAAGCATTTTTGTTTATGTAAAATATTTAGATTTATACATATAATAAAGGAACAAAAATAAGGCATGATCTACAGTACCAGAGGTGCTCCCGGTTTCTTCAAAATCTATGTTGCCAAGATGCAGGACTCCTGCCACCACTCTGAAGAGGTTGAGCTTCTCCGTGTCGTCAAGGCCGATCTTTTTCATGGCCATGCACATTCTATTAAAATCCCCCACATCATCCAACTGGGGGTCTTTCAGAGATCCCACTTTCATTTGCTAAAAAAAAATAAAAAATACACAAAAATAATACAATAAAACGTTCAGCCATGTTAACAGTGTTCCTGTTTCTTTTTTCTCCAGATTTCTATAAGCAATTTAGAATATAGTACTGTATAAAAATATAAAACAAATGCTAAAACTCGAAAAATCACAGCATGAACACACTTCATTCTATGTACATGAAAATACAAGTCTATGGTTCACGTGCATCCTGGAACAAACAATGTATTTGAGTATTCAGTGTGGCAGCAATCCGTCCTACTTTTGAAAAATCCTGAGCTGCACGGAAATTAACCATGAAGAATCCCTGATGTCAAACAAATTACACTCACCAAGGGCCAATGCACAGCATCATGTTATCTTTGATCTAATGCATGAGACTCAAATCCTGAGAAGTATTTCAGGTGCCAATTCAAGTACGGTAAAGCACTTAATAACGGAGTAGCCCTTGAAGAATGTAGTCCAGCGTGCAAGAGATAGATCATGTTTTATAAAATGTACTAGCAGTGAAAATCTGGAAGAATCATGCAACTTATTCACAGCAAACTCAGCCTTGGGGGAAAAAAACATTAAAGTACTCAGCACTCGCCCTAGAAACAAATAATCACCTTTTTGTCCTGGATTTGAATGAGAACAAAGAGAGAGTAATATTCAGTTATAATCACAATGTAAGAATATTTATTATTTAACAAATTATAGATATTACTGACAATTTTACATAACATGCAAAATAATTACTGGAGACATTTAGATTCATATCACAAGGATCATGTATTATAAATGACCCATGTGTTTAAAGGCCTCTTTGGTTGTTTATAAGAAACAAAACTTCATGCTGACCTTGCCAGGATCTTAGGGATTATCATCTAAATCACCTGTATTAATATGCTAAAATTTATATTGTAAAAATATCTAATGAACACACTGATCAGCCATAACATTGAATCCAAATGCTTAATATTGTGTAGGTCCACCTTGTGTTGCTAAAACAGCTCTGACCCTTGTGGCATGGACTCCACAAGACCTGTGAAGGTGTGAAGGTGGCACCAAGATGTTAGCACCAGATCCTTTAAGTACTCCAATTTGCAGGATGCCCTCCATGATTCACACTGTTCAGCAAATCCCACATGTGCTTGAGTTGATTAAAATCTGATGAATGAACCACTGTCATTAGGCAATACTGTTTGATGGATGTGTGTACTTGGTCAGCAATAATGTATAGGTAACACCCCTCAGGACCAAGGGTTTTCTTTCAGAAGAGCACATTCCAGAAGGTCACACTCCCCCCACCAGCTTGCTTTCTTAACACAGGTAAGTGACACACACCTGTACCTTCACTGGACAACTTTTGGTTGATACTAAACACTGTTTTGGAGATGGACAAACCCTTAGCCCTTCATTAAGGTCGCTTTAATTTTTCCTGCTTCCAACACATAAACTTTAGGAACTGACAGTTCATCTACTGCCCAACATATCACAACTCTTGACAGGTGAAGTTGTAACAAGATCATCAATGGTATTGATTTCAGTGAACAGTGGTTTCAATGTTATGGCTTATCTGTGCACATAGATGCAAGAGGTGTCTGCATAATTTTGAAAGTCTCATAGTTCCTTTTGCAAGTGACAGCAATAAAGTTGAGTGACTGAAAGCTTCAGATATTTAGCTATTTAATGAGAACAAGCAGGAGATGGAAAGAATAATTACAAAACAAATGCAGCAAAAATTATTTGAATAAAAAATTTCCTACAGGGATTATGCTTCATTTCTCATAATCTACAAGGGAACGAGGCAAGATGACTTTTTACTTATTGCTTCTGATAACAATAACACTCAAGTACGTCATAGTAAAAAAATCCCCTCCACAATGCTTCATCCACATGCACATTACCAAAAATTTGTTAAATACAACAGTAATTTTCAGGTAATTCTTATGCTACGTCATGACTCTATGGTAACAGACCAAATATTCAAGTTAAAAGAAGACTGGTCAACATACACAACATACAAAAATTATGTAAAAACATATAATGCATCAGAGTTCATACATAAAAAAGGGCAGGCTTGCTAATGCACTACGTACCTCAGGACTCTTCCGGTTCTGCATGATCTGCTTATCTGAGTCTTTGCTTGCAAAGTATCTTGTGCAGCCACGATTCAAATACTGAATAAAAAAATATTTTTTTATTGGTAAGATTTTACAGCTTTGCGCTACATTCCTGTAATATATGAGCTTCGTATTAGTTGTGTTGCTGATGATGACACCCAGCTGTGCATTTTCAAGTAAACTCTTAAGACTAATGTCTGGAAAATAAATGCTTAATCGAATATGCCATCTAGTGGCAGTACTGAGACATCAGCATTTGGAGAGAGTTGGTCGTCGATCTAATAATTGTAAACAACAACAATACTGAAATTATGAAAAATTTTCAGAAACACCCTATTTTCAGAAAATTACTGTTAAATCTAAAAAATTCCACACAATATCTAGATAATGTTATCACACACGGCTTCACTGTGGCACATTTTGTAATCTGGGTAAAACAGCATGTCAGAGGCTTTCAGACAGCAAGAATAATTCACACATCTCAAAATGGTCCAATTATCTTGGCTTAATGAAGCATATAAACACGCGTCTCCAGCTGTAGATAAAACTTCCTCAGACTTCTGATTTCAAATCGTGTTTTATATGGCAAATTAGGAGAAAGTTATTTTGGGTGAAAGAGAGAGAGAGAGAGAGAGAGAGAGAGAGAGAGAGACAGACAGACAGACAGACACACAGACAGACACACAGACAGACAGACAGACAGACACACAGACAGACAGACAGACAGACACACAGACACACAGACACACACACCTACCCGGAAACTGTCAGGTGAATTTAAGTACAGCATATTCTTGATGTCTTCAGAGGCCCCGGCGCAGAGCCGGTAGAATATGTGATAATTGCGTTCATCTGAACTCTGCATGCAAATGCGAGACTTCTCTAACAGATAATGTGATACAAATCCACCTACGACTGCGTTCTGCATAGAAAAACAAAATAAATTACATTTAAAATAAGAAAAAAATACATACACACAGTTCACTATATTAGGAACACCTGTACATCTGCGCATTAATGAAATATCCAATTAGCCAATCATACAGTATGACAGCAGCACAATGCCTAAAATCATACAAAAGCAGGACAAGTTTCAATTAACATTCATGTCAAACATTGGGGGGAAAAAAAGGATCTTTGTTGGTACCAGGTGGGTTGTTTTCTGTATTAGAAACTGTGAATTTTACACACAGTCTATAGAGTTTGCACACAATTTTGTAAAACAATCTGTAATAGTAACTCATGTCATCACTCTGTCCATCTGTGGTGAGATGAAAAGCATCTCAACATGCACACAACATCAAACTCCTGGAACCCAATCTGAGGTTACAGTGTGCACAAGCTAACCCAAACTGGACAGTTAGAAAACAGAAGTTTTCTTTCAACAACAAGAACAACACAGAGCCACTGTTCTCACAGTTTTTGTCATTTCTGAAATAGTCAAATCAGCCCATCAGGTACCAATAAGCATGCCATGATCAAAGTCACACTTTTACTTCATTCTGTTTGATCGCTATAGGCATGCACAACAAAATGGCAGAATCAGTTCCAAACTCATTATTCTTCAATTACAGTACTACAATTAAACTCAATAAATGTGTTTGACCATATAAGCAATGACGAAGATGAATTTCAATATCATAATAAAAAAAAACTCATTATTTATATTATAGATTATAATCTATACATACATCACATCAGAAACGTTCTACCTTTTCATTAAAATGAATTTCCACAAACTTTCCAAAACGGCTGCTGTTGTTGTTCCTGACAGTCTTAGCATTTCCAAATGCTTCGAGGAGTGGGTTTGCTGCAACGGATTATACAGTTACATAGACATCTATACACATTAAGAGACACTTAAAGCTTTAAACAAGCTTAATTTGACTTACCCTCAACAATCCTCTCATCGATATCTTGACCAGTACCATATGATGTAGTTAAATACCTGGGGTAGAGAGAAATTCATTTACTACCCAATGTAATAAAACATCTCCAAAGGCTACTTTCAGCACCAGTGTGACCTTATTAAGTTTCACTATGTTTTCTCTTTTAATCTTTTCAGGTTCATTACATTTAATATTAGCTAATCTACCAGACCTGAGAACAAACTTTGTGTTTTCAGTTTTTCCAGCACCAGATTCGCCAGACACGATGATGGACTGGCTCATCTTCAGAACCTTCATGTCTCGATATGCCTTATCAGCTGGCACAGAAAAATACATGGGGAAAAGTGAAAGAGATTGATAAAAAAAAAAATCTCAATTTCAAATACATATTTTTTTTAATGATATCACGCATTTACCAATAGCATAAACATGAGGTGGGAGGGTTCCCAAAGAGCGGCCCTGGTAGCTCTTGATGGTCTCAGGGGCGTAGAGTTTAGGAATGTCATAGTAAGGATTCACAGCAATCAGGATGTTAGCCACGAATGTCTGCAAGAAACGAAACATGGCGAAGAGCATTTCAAATGAAGTAAAAGGCTCCGGATGCTCTACACACTGAAGGCGTAAATAAGGAAACCTACAGGCTAGCTGACATTTTTCTGCAAAATAGTCCGGTGTTTAGAAAACAATCATGTGACCACTCTAAAGACTTCCCTTAGCAGCCCATTAGTGAAGATTTCACAAACAGTCTCCTCTCCACCTGCTGCCGTTCAGGGCTGTCAGGTTAGCCTTGCCATGCTGCTTAGTGCTACCTCGCAGGACCTAATTAAGTGCAACAGGCAACCCGATAGCGTCTGCGCAGGATTAGCTAGGTCATCTGAGATGGGCAGCCACAGAAGGGCAGAGCCTCTACACTCAACATGACACACACAGTACTGACAGCAGGTCTGTGGGCTACAGGGAGGCCATTCTCATGAGAAAATGCAGGACCATCAGCCCTTCTTTAACAAAACATACGGCCAAACATCATTCGTGTCCACTCTAAATTAACATTTTATTGCAGAAAAAAAAAAAGTCAGAAAAAGTCATTTTATTTTATAACAGCAACTGCATTCCTAATAAAACAGATAATTCATTACAAAATATATTTGCATATTATTGAAACTAAAATGTCAAGACACTTATTGAGTAGTCAAATGCCAAATTTCTCTGTGTTACTGGGGATTTAGTTTAGGAGCCAAAGTGTTACCAGAGAATGCAAGCGAAAGTAATCTGACTTACATAGATCAGGTCTTTACTGTAACGAACCCGTACATTGTTGAGAAGAGTGGCTTCGTTTAAGTACATCAAAGAACCTAAAGATGACGCAAAATATGATAAATTGCACAATTATATTAATGCATGCATCATGGCATTTGTCATAATTTACTTTCATAGCAGCTTACAGTTGTCCTCTACATGTTTGTTGACATCATCCTCTGCTGGGAACACTTGGCTAATGGGAGCCAGAAAAGTCTGAAAATTCACACAGAACATCAACAGCTTTTATTACCTTGCCCACTTCCATTAAAATATTCTATTATTGTTCAGTACCTTGTGAGGTATGATCTGCATCATGGACCCATTAACTCAACAAGCACAAAGAAAAGAATTGTTTCTCAGAGCAACAGCCATGGGCTATTTCCATACATGTTAATTAATAGCTAGTTTTAAAAACCAAAACTGTGGTTTTATAAAACAATCCTAATAGGCTGTTGATTGGCACACAAGATAGTGGCTCACTATCATAGGGAGCAGTCATAACCACTACTCTGTGAGAAGTAAGATGTAGTTTCTCTCTGCCCAGTTGATCAGACAGCCAATTGTGGTCATGTATATGCAAGAGAGAGGTTTGCATTTTTCTCAATGCTTACCTAGCAACATTGCTGCAAATACTGCATGAACAAAAGATACATTGATGGAGCTGCCCAGGACCTGAGGGATGTAAATGTACATTAGCCCTCACCATCCCTCACTGGTAATAAGTGACAACTAGCTAGCAGTAGAAAATGGCATTGAACAGAATTGAGAGAAAAATGGGGTTTAGATGGATGTATGCATTTTTGTATGAATGTATGGAGATATATATATGCATGTATCGATTATTATCCCCAACATATCTGGTTAATATCCAATGCCATAATAGAGACTGCTTGGTGAGGCCTTCCAAAAATAAATCGAAACATCTGACAAGAAAACTGAGGCAAAGTTATAAAAGTAGTATCAGTTTTACGCTACTGTTAGTACACAAAGCAAAGCCTTCGCCTGCAGGACAGAAGCACAGGCTGATTCTCCAAGGGGGTGACTAAAGCCCAGGTGGCTTACTTGTCTAATGAACCCAACCTGAAGGTAACATGAGCTGCACACCTGCTACAGGTACGAGTCATTACTTATTAACTACCTCTGCAAGCGACACCCTTATACAGCACAGGCCTAAAACAGTTTGCTCATTTGGCTTCTTCCTTTATTCTGGATACTACCCTGGCTTAAAAAAAAAACAAACAACAACAAAAAAATTCTAGATGTTACCACCCATAGCATAGATGATTGCCATATAATAAAAGATTTCATAGAACATAAAACATCATGACTATTCATTTGCATTTAAACATAAACTGTTTAAAAGACCACATTTGTATTAATATGTGCAGTACACTTTAGCACCGCATGTCCATGATAAGTGAGTTAACAATCGATTACCCGTGCTATAGGTTTCTGTCGGCTGACTTACCTTGCTCCTGTGACTCAGTGGTTCAATAGTGAGTGCGTCAGCACCGATGTCTACTATCATCCCCAGCTGGAACCCATCAGTTGGATGGGGTGCCCACACAGGCTTCCCATCATCCATTGCACTACACAACTAGACACACTGGCTCTACAGCAAACAGGTAAAACGCAAGCAATTAATGGTGGAAGCCAAAATTTGGATTACATAAACAGAAAATCCAAACACTTTCCCTTTAATCATGATAAAGATGCACACCATCAGAAATAAAATAATCAAAGCACTGATAAAAAAAAAAAAAAGAAAGAAAGAAAGAAAGAAAATGCAGAATATTGTGGGATTGCAACAAGGTGACCTAGTTTACATTACATGCTCCACACATACAGTAGTAATGAAATGTCTACCAGAATACTATCCAGCACCAGACACCTCAGGTGTGCGCTCAAGGCCTGGTCGATCTATGCTCTTGTTTCAGTCCATAGCAAGTGCAACCCTAATCCACATACAATGCAACATGTATTAGAAGCTTTTGCTCACGTCCTCAGAGATTCCCATGGCTCAGTTCTCAATTTGTTAGGCATCACTTGACTCAGCATGTTAAATGACCTCATTGTCTGCTCTGCATAAAGTGCATCTGTGCTAATGGACTGAACCTTGCTTGGGTTGTTAACGAGCCCACATGAACAAACGGTTTAGAGCAGAGCTGCTCTGGGGAGCCTCTGTTCTGCTCTGCATCCCTCAGTGAAAAGAACTGACAAAAAAACAAGATGTCTAAATCACAATAAAAGAATATATATTAAAAATATGTTTGTTAGCTAGGCTAATCTAATAATGTGCATGTAAATTCAGTCTTCAAGATTCTGCTATAGAAAATAATCAAATACTGGCAACTTTTTTCCCTATGTATTATGTATGTAATGTATTGCAGCATGACTACTCATACTTCTGTACTTTACACCTGGAAACATGAATATAATACACCTTTAAGAATAGCTTAAGGTTCATAATTGCGGTACATAACTTCTAATCAGCTAGATCAAAAAACACCACTTATGTCTTCCCAGGTAAACGAATAGTTCACACTAAAGGTATGAACAATATACCCTTGATATGACAACTGCAACAAAACAAAAAACACCTTTATTTTAGAGTGTGTAGATCATTGTACTACTGGAGAATATTCAATCATTTTATCCAGACTGACCATGAAGAGGTTTGATAAATATGCAGAAACATTACTATACAAGTCGCTCAAAACATCGGCCCAAAAAACTCCATTAGTACATTAGATGAGATGAGACACTGACTTGATAGTTAGATGCTCCTCCTTAACATAAAGTAGGGGAAAGCTCACCAAGTAAAAAATTCATGAATGCAAAAAAAGAAAAAGGAAATGACACCTAGCTATCTAGGTATTTGATCAAATGAACAAAGGTTCTTCCTATAGAATATGAAAATTAATCCTTACAGGCAGTAAAATTTCATTCAAATTATTATACTGTCTCATTTGCCTGTGGTCTTGTATGGAGAATTACTCTAAGCAACTGTTGGAGACAGGAAAAACACATACCAGTCCAAAATATTTATTTACTTACATATCTGTTTATCTGGCTATTTTGCCTTTGTAACAGGATGTGTGATAATATAGTAATTAACAGCACTGCACGCATGCTTTATGGCTGTATTGCCCTTAACTTACACACAAAGACTGGATGTACTGAATGTAGTACTGAATGTAGAACAGTGGGTTTAAAATGAACATCGTCTCCACAAAAGCAAGATCTGAGGAGTGCTAGCCAGAACACAACAAGAGCAGAGTGTATTGGGTGTATTGTGATCATGTGAGACGCAACAAAGAAGTATATGAAGCTTGTAGGACCTCAGGATGTTGAATTACTTTCTGTGCAGGCTTAATGTCTCTGTGGGTTTCCTCTGGTTTCCTCCTGCTGTCCAAAATGACTGTAAAAGGACTGCTGATTCTAAAGTATAGTACCTGTAAGTGTGAGTGTATATAAGTGTACAGTAAGTGTGTGTGTGTGTGTGTGTGTGTGTGTGTGTGTATGTGTGTGTGTGTGTGTGTGTGTGTGTGTGTGTGTGTGTGTG
>JAQMYL010000005.1:18067127-18089273 GCA_030014365.1 Clarias pachynema | reverse complement strand
AAAAAAAAAGTGCAGATACATGTCAAGATCTTTGGTTAATGTTGATGTTCAACATTAACGTGGAGTAAATTTGGGAACTCTGTTACCTTGTGGTGACAGAATGGTGGAAGGAAAAAAAATGTGAGTGAACATTCTGCATGATAAAGCACTCTACAACTATGGTTAAAAAAAAAAAAAAAAAGATTCACAGAATATGAGAGACATCAAAACTTGTAGTGGATGACATATAACAGCAAAAGACCACATTCTGAGGCTATCATTACAAATACTGTAAAAACAACCATGTTTTTTCCCTTAATAGTTAACTGTCCAGTTTGGGTGGATCTGAGCCCATGATAGCCCCAGATTCTTGTTCTTGGCAAAACATAGAATTGAAACTTAATGTGTCTTCTGCTACCCTATCCAGGTTTTATGTTTGTGCATGTGAGATCCTTCTCAGTTCACAGTTGTAAAGAAATTATTTGAGTTACTATATGTTTCCTGGCAGCTGTACCAATCTAGTAATTTTCCTCCGACCTTTCAACAACTAAACATTTCCACCCACAGAACTGTTGCTCATTCAAAGCATTTTTTCCCCCCTGCACACCATTCTGTATAATCTCTAGAGAATTTTATACGTGAAATATAAATACAGAGGGAGATGTTCATTTAAAAACATTGGGTAATCAAAAGTTTGGGAGCAAACAGGGCTGGACTAACTTTGGATTGGCCTGGATTCATGTGCAAGCAGGCAGTAGTGGGATAAATAAAAAATCAAATTAGAAGAACAATGCACATAATTAATTAGATTTCTTGAAATATTTACTCTTGGAGGACTTTCACCACTGTTGGTTTGTCACCACAGCTGAGAGAATCCATAATGAGAATACAGGGCCTACAAATGCATTATAAAAACACAAAATAAGATAAATAAAGTGTAGCGTAACAATATTGTTAAATGTCTGCTTTGATAGCGAAAGGAATGTCATAGAGAGACATGAGACCCGAGTGTTGTACTTACCGTTTGGCAGTAGTATCACTCATCTTAGATGCATATTTGCTTGTTCCATCATACTACAAAGAAGGTATTTACATGTACAATAAGCAAAACAAACTAAAATCAGTTAACAAATCTACGGAATCAAAATCACATTGACCAAATTACCTGAATTTCATCATCTGAAAGAAAGTAGAAGCCCTCATCCATCTCACCTAGAAGAAACACCATGTAAAGACTGGGCGGAAGGTTATGCTTCACCACATTATTTATTGATTTTAGTGTTTTTTTTAAAGCAACTGCACCAATTCAGACTTGAGATAAAAATTATAAAACAATAAGAGCCCTGCCTTATATTCATAAGCAAAACAAACTTTTGTTCAAAAGACACATTTAAGAAAGCACAGTTGAAAGTGCTTTTCGATTATATGCCAAAATAGCCGATTCTAAGTGACACATTTACTGAGGGCAAAAACTTGATAATTTTTGGATTGTTGAAGTTTCCTTTTCAACATATTTCTTAAATTTTTTAAATTTCTTAATTTTCCACATTCACACATTTTATTATGACTCATTTTGAGTATGTCACCTAATAATAGGTGCATTATCATCAATATACTGTACTGTCACTAAAAATGATACCAGTCAGGTAAGAAAAATGCCTTTTGCCAAATATTTTTTATTTGAATATCTGTAAGAGAGTTAATGAATTCGATTAAAATTGCATGAAAAGAGAATACAGTCATATTTAATATGGTGCAATCCAGCATAATCCATCAACAAATTAAATGTGCTGAGAGTGCAGTGTCACTATACTTATACTGTACACAGTCCTAACAGGAATTTGAACAACCAATCAAAAGTGTATTGTTACCTTCAGCTGTACTCCACTTGGAAACCTGCTCAGATGTTTGATGTCTGTAGAAAAGTGACATGGGGTTTGAAAAAGGTGAACTGGGAGTAAACGCCATCGAGTTCTCCTCATTCTTATTCTCACAAACATCCATGATGGAGCAGCACGATGCTTGGCCGGGGAAGCAGATAACAGCCAGGTACCAGTGAGCACTGAGAGAATATCGGAATTAGTTAACATTTAAAAAGGCCCAAAAAGGCTTCAATCTGAAACTGATCATAGACATTATAAGAGTTACTCTACCTCTACAGAAAAACAATAAGAGAAAGCAGAACTCACGACTGGTTAATTGGGACAAAAATAAAGTCTTTCTTGAAAATATCCAAATGTCTGGTCCATGTTTTCACCCGGTTATGCCTCCTCTCTCGAATGCTATGGAGATTTTGGGCAAACATAATATTTGGAAATGCATAAACATCCAATAATTGCATAGCCTATAGTTTTTGGACTTACGATAAATCTGTGCAATCTGGATCCTCCTTCAGGTCATCCTGAGTGAGACTATTGTAAAAGAAGGAGCTAAACACATGACACCTCTTGGCATCCTCCTCCTTTAACTTCTCACAAACCAAATATCTGAGATGTAAACAAAATATACAGTAAACAAAAAAAAGGCTTCTTAAACAACACCCAAATATTAAAGCTAGCACTTACTTCAAATAGAAATCTATTATCACATCATTAAGGAACTGGCCCTCGTCGAGACAACCAAGGTCCTCCTCTGTGATGGAAAAGCCACCCTTAGCTGGGGGAGGTGGGTACATGACCAGTCTGGAGAGGAAAAGCCTCTAGAGTTGCTACTAAAAGCACATCCAATTAAAAATATCAAATTGAACTCACTCACATTTTGGCTGCTTGAGTGTGTGAGGATGAGCACTTGATCAGGTCATCATCATCTTCACTGTCTGAGACACTCAGGGTTGTTATGTCGCTTTGAACATTGGTGGGTGAAAAGGGAACAGAGTCCTAATCCCAACACAAAGAAAGAAGACAATGTATAATATCTTCCTGTTATCAAAATCTTTTAAATTAACAATATTAATAAATAAAATACTGAGGAGAAAAAGTTGCATGGTAAAAAAAAAAAAAAAAAAAAGGAAATCAACACTAAAAATCATAGCAATGTTTAATAGTGAAAGTTAGAGCATTTCCCTACAATGTGATGAAAATTCATAGGATCGGGACTGAACAGCTATGTGGCCATAAGAAAACCACTTCTTATTGAGATTAACCAGAAAAAAAAAGGGTTCAATTTGTTAGGGAATACAAAGATTGGACTTTGGAGCAATGGAAAAAGCCCATGTGTTCTGATGGGTTCAGAAGTGAAGTTCAGAGTGATAAGTGCCTCAGGGTAAAAAGCACAAGTGTCTCAAGGTGAAGCACAAGTGATGTACCCCCCATGCATAGTGGCCACTGTACAAGCCTCTGGAGGGAGTGTTATTATCTGGGGTTGCTTTAGTTGATCAGGCCTAGGCTCAGCAAAGTTATGTGGCAATAAAATGAAATCACGTGATTTCAATGACGTGAATCTACTGAATGACCAGGTTATCACATCAATGTAATTCTTCCCTGATGGGACAGGCATATTCCAGGACTTAAGTTGTAAAACAGTGGTGGGAGCTGGGAGCATAAGGTATTATTTTCACATACAAATTCAGTCAAATCCAAACCAAAGCTAACTCAGTGAAACCTTGTGTGTGCAATTTCTTTTTTCAGCTAGGTAGGAATTCATTCTTTAAGGGAGAAGATTCACACTTCCATGACAAGTCACCTTGTGAGAACATTTGTATCTCATTAGTCTGCTGGTCGCTTCCTCACACGCGAGTTTGACAAAGAAGTTACTTAAATTTCTATGCCTGCCGATTTCTGTAAATATTTCTTCTAGCGTGGCTTCCTCCAACACTGTTGGTGCACTCTCAAAGATGATGATGAGGTATTTTTCTAGTTTATCTGTCAGGGGGAAAAGGAAACATCAAGAATATCATTGAAAATGATGGAAAATCAGTGTACTTATAATTTATTTATAATGGATATGAAAAAAAAATCTGGTTGAACATTTTAGGGAGTTAAACTACAGTATGTAAAGACTTTCAGATACTAACTCTTGGTCTGATCTGACTTCCCAATATCTGTCGACATGGCAAGCTGCTCTCTCAGATGCCATAGTGCTGGGTCATTCATTTGAAGAACCAGAGCTGCCACTCTATGTCCCTTGCACCATTCACAGCTGGAGAGGTTTAATGCCTGAATCCACACTTTTATAAAAAATAAATAAATAAATAAAAAAAAAAACAGGTCAGCAGGTTTTAAGGAGTTAAAAACAATGTGGCCCTTAATAATAATTTGGTGTTATACAATTTTAAAAAGGTCAATAAAAAGTTTCTTTAAATTTAAGAACAAAACTGATGAGTAGACAATATACTCATGATGAGAGAATACTATAAGACTGTTTAAATATCTAAGTAGGCAAAACAATACCCACATTACTGTATCAATCATGTGGATCTTACCTGTGTTTGTAATCTCAATATAATCCACTGAAAACTAAAACAGAAACACAGTCTAGTTAGTGGTTGGGCATCTCATTGCACCAACAAATACCGTAACAGCGGAAAAAACATAAATTATTTGAACTTTCTAATAGGTAACCTTTATACCACACCCAAATAGGCCTCTTATATGCCAGGAACTCTAAACATCAAGTAGAAATACACACTGGATAGGATGCAAAGTTATTTCAGGGCAACACAAACATTCACATACTAGGGCCTACCATCTGCCGGTGTGTGTTTAGGTGGTAGGAGGAAGCTGGATAAACCCAAAGGAAACCTATACAGAGTGCAACTGTGCACCAAAACTAAACACTAACAGTATCTCAGCATGGTGCTGAGAATTCAATAACATCTTAAAATCTGAAAAGACCAAAGACTCACTGTGACAGGCCCTCTAAATATAAAGTCTAATGTTCCAAGTTTAAGACTTTTGACATTGAGAGTAAGCTTGTTGAACCCTTCCACATGTGATGAAGGTAAATATGAGGCAGAGGCTGGTTCTCTTGCTGTGCGTTTTTTTGGCAAAAGGTATCCATACTGCAGGAAAGAAAAGAAGATACATGTTCATGTTCATCACAGTACAGTATATGACAAGAATTAGGATGCTGCTTTAATAATTGTTGACAGGAAACTACAAACAATGATGCATCCTAAATCCATTTTTCATAGTACCTGATCCCTCATGCGAAACTTTCGTGGAACTATGTGCAGAGACTGTTTATCCATACATGATGATGGTTCATCTGAGGTACAGCTCTTTGGTTTACCAGCCTGGTCTGTTGTATGAAAGGTCACTGTTATTCAGATATCTGAAACATCCACATTCTACATCATATTTACTTACTCACACAACAAACTCTTGATAAGCTACTAGACAAGACACAGCACAAATGCATTCACATTTTCCAAACAGTACTCTATTAGGACTAGTAGGACTTTGACCTTGCAAATCATTCATCATCTATAAAAGACAACAGAAAGAAATACATGAACTTCAGTGTTGTACTGATGGCTTCAGCATGTCTAAAGATACACCAGAGGTCTTGCATGTGTTTGTTTTTTCAGCATACAAACACAAAAGGAATGCATAAGTGGGTGCAGATCTAAATATATATTACGAATGTAAATGAAAAACTTACCCACGTTATTCAAGAGTGTTGATTTGTTTATCTCAGGATCCTGCACCTCATCATTGCTGCTAATCCTGCAAGCGGTAAGCCAGTGAGAAATTTTGGACCCTGGACAAATTTGTTATACACTAATAAAGCTACATAACCAACCTTTTGATCCTTCCAGACAGTGCATACTGGAAGTGACGCTTTTTAAGAACAACACCTTGTGATGGAGGTGTGCAATGGTTAATGGACAAAGCAAAAATGGTACTTTGCCCTAGGATTTGTTGCATGCTTGGTGAAGGGGCTCACTGCAGGACCAAAAAACACAAACAAGTGAAATGTCTCATTCCTCCACTCTGCAGTCAGAGCAGTCTCACCAATCAGAACTTCAGTTTAGTTTTTAGGATGAGATAAAAAAAAATAAATTAAATAAATAAAAAAACGACATCATATAGTCCTTTATAGCATGTGGTTATGTTTTAAATATGTCCAAGATGTCTTTGGTTAATTTATGGAGGTCCTAAAAATAAAAATGCATACATTTCTGATATCTTAATCAAAACAAAGTGCCTGATAAATAAGAAAATGAGAGTGCTAATGTAAGATAGCACTAGCTTTGCATTATTAGCACAAACCTTTCTAATTACTGGCTGAAGCAGCAGTCTGGTATTATTTACAAACCTCACAGCCTGTAACTAAGCTCCATTAGGCTAGCTTAGGTTAGCTTTCCGTTAAGACGCTACTGTACCTTAACAGTCTACAGGACAGAAGTGGCCCTAGCTAAAGGGTTACTATTCATCTGTGAGCCTTGTGGTTGCGCGCATGCGCAAACGCAATCAATTTATACAAACAGGTGTTCTGTCATTTGTTTTTTTTCCCCCCCCCAGGTAGCAAAAATGTATAGTTATATCAGTCGGTGCTACTTTCTTACTATCTCCTACCTATAGCTTTACAGAATATGTTTATCGGAGGTAACATTTCCTGACATACTGGTAGCGCTTTATGTTTTTAACATTATTAGAATATAATACCTATCGCTTTAACACTTTAGCTCTTTCTTTTCCATTAATCCATTAGTCGACTGTTAAATTAGCCATGCAAATACAATGTACACTAAAGCTTGCAAACGATAAAAATAAATAAATATATAAATAAATACTAAACATGAACTGACAAGTCGCTGGGAGTAGTAGCATACATGGGCGGGGCATTAAAGAAGGAAATAAATTGATCGCGTTTGCGCATGCGCAACAAGCATAAGGCGCACAGGTGAATAGTAAGCCTTTAGGGATTCTAGACACGCTGGGACTGTGAATGTGAGTAATGGTAATTCTAAGTAATGGTGCTCGATGTACAGTAGTCGATTTTTCATGTATGTTCCTAATTCCAATAACAGGACAAAAAGGGACCACAAATCTTGCAAAAAACAATGCAGTATTAATGACGTGCGTGATACAGTTGAAAATACACTTCCAATAAACTTGGAAAAGACCAGTAAAAATATGTATTAATATACTTTACTGTTTGAATTAAATGGGTTCAATTAATAGTTAACCCAATTATAAATAATGTCGATAACGTCAAGGTGTACTGTCGGTTAAAAGTCCAGGGAGTAAAAAAAAAATAAAAAATAAAAATAAAAATAAAAAAGCTCTGTGGCTCCAATTAAAAGCCAGTCTGCTTCTGTACTCATCTGAATAACGAGTTTAGGATTTGGTTGAAAAAAAAAAATCTAGAGAAATCGACATCCTTTTTTTTTTTTTTAATGACTGCAGATGCGCATACACGTTGCGCCTGTAGAGGGCACTCGCGAGTCTTGCATTTACTTCGGTCTGTGTGGAGTAAACAGACATTGTCCAAACCTGTTAGAATTTTACATTTATATACGTTATAAGGGATACACTTTATTTCTGGTGCTTCCATTTTTTTTCAGGTGTTTATTTATTTATTTTGTAATCTTTTCTTATTTACTTCTCCTTGGCTTTGTTGTTTTTAATAATAATAAACAGACCACAAATGTAAAATCTACTTTCAGGAGAGAATCGACTGTCTGGAATCGAAAAACTGACTCTTAATATGATTCTCAGCCATACGGCATAGCAAAGCAGAAGCTGACTTGAGTCCGACAATTTTTATTTTTTTTTACCAGCAAAGAAAATCTGGTGAGGACATAGCTCATATATTCAATTTAAAGATGAGTGGCTGAGTACAGGATTAAACATGAATGCTGAGGTTGCAGTAAACACATCTTCCCCAAACCAAAGACGATATAACGACTTAGCAGTGTGTACAGCATCCAAAGATCCCAAATGTCTTATTTATTATTGGTCAGAAAATTCCTTTATAGTTCCTAAAACCCAGACTTACTCTAATGTTTAGTTATGAAGCCATCAAACAGCCTTGGAGACAAACATTTTTACAACTGTTTATTTACTCAATAAAACGCAAAACAATTTATGCAAACTACACTATTATGTCAATTTTTTTAATGTAGACAAAACAAGTATGAGTGAGACAGTCCCGATGCCAATGGGTGAGAATTCAGACTGTAAAGGCAGCACAATGCTTTAGGCAAACAGCATTCAGTTCCTTCACATCTGGGCCTTAACTCCTAACATAAAATATAGTCACAAAAACAGAGCTCATGCTATTCAATAGCAGAATAAAATAAATAATAAAAACAATATACACAGATGCAGTAAAATTAGCAGCAAAGCCTTAATTAAATGCCATTTGATCAGTAGTGTCACTGTTTGGATTGATCAGTATCAAATACCACTTTTCTTTCCAACAGTTGTTTCATTATCTGAAACAGTGCAAGCGGTATTGAATCAATCAAACTTACCCTAAGCTCCATAAAGAAAAATAATAATACAAATATATCACTCATTCATTATACTTGTATAACATTCACATGCTCCCATTAGATATGAAATAAAACTTACTAAATGGTAAAAGGGCAATGTGTTACATTCTTTGTGTTTGGTTTCTTAACTATTTCTTTTTTTTTTCTTTTGTCTTCCCACACTTCCATTATTACATCTCTGTAACTGCGTAATCCAAAAACACCCAAAATAGCAGATCCAAATGTGGCAGACTGATAGAATTCACAGTATTCTTATTTGTTATTGTGCGAGCTTGTCAGTAAAATAAATGTTCTGTAGAATGACTGTAATGAACAGAGCAAGTGCAGAGCAATGACAAAATATGCAGGAGATCTAAGGCAAATAACTGCATTCCAGGCAGTATCCCCCTTTTTTTCCCTTTTTCTTCAAAAATACTTTCTCATCGTACCATGTACAGTACTGTGTTAAGTCCATTGTGCTACCCTCAGTGTCTGATGCCATGTTTATTCTCCATGTCGTAATGTAAAACATGCTGAGATGACTAGGATACATCACTGCTGATGCTGTTGTCTGGGGGTGAAGCGGGTAGTACTGGGCCTTTGAGGTGTAGTGCATGAACTGTAGTAGGAGTAGACAAACAGATATTTAGTACATACGGGGCATCCATAGATACAAAGGTAATGGAGGAGATATCAACAGCGTGCAATGGGGGAGTAATTCCAAAGTGAAGGAGGGAGGAGAGGGTAGTGGGGCAAGAGAAATAGGACATGAAAAGGGAGGAAAGGAGGGAGCGATGGAAAGGATCACTTAGTATTCATCCTGGTCCAGGTGGGCCTGCTCATCTATTTCCTCATCTTCTGGCGCTGCGAATCCTTCCTGCATTCCAAAAAATATGGCATTTAATAGAGTTAATTCTTGTCTCGCTTAAATTTTTAAACTTGCATTCAAATTAGCAAGAAACAAATTGCTCAGATTACTTGAAATTACTGATTTTTTTCATGCCGTAATTACTTTACAAGTTAAACTAGAAGATTTGAGAGTTTTCTTTTTAAATTAAATTGCAAAAGAAAACAAACTTCAATCAACAACGTCCTGAGCCACTACTGTCCTCTTACTGTTTCATATTTAATCTGCATTAAATCTCAATTTAAATGTTCTACTGTCACTTTGTCACTAGATGCAGTTACTAAAATCATGGCTCTGTGTTACACACATATAAATAAAATAATAATTGTAATAATAACTAATACCAAATTATTCTTTACTTAGCCATTCTAATATCTCCAGGCATACCTCTGTGGCATAAAGGATGTCAATTATCTTAGTGAGGACAGGGTTGTTCTCGCTCTCGTGTTCCTGGCAGATCAGCTCAATGTCTCGCAGTTTGCTGAAGTAGAAATCTCTTTCCTTCTCCAGGCCGTCTACAGTTAATTTCAGTTCCATTAACTTTGCAAAGGAAATGGGGGGGAAAAAAACACGGAAGGACGACTTCTGTTACTACAGAGAGAGGGCAGGCAGAGGTAGAGCTATTCTGAGGAATATAGGTCATTATAAACAGGCCAAACATTTCTGAACCCATGATGAGAATAATGGACAATCATTACAGGATGTATTGTAATCTTTTGCTACACTACGACTACAAAAAACAGGTCACTTATCTGTACAAACAGAGGAGATAAATAAATCTGTTGATAAAGATAGATTTGCAATTGTGTAGAATTATAAGAAACAATTATACATCACCCAACTCACGTGAAACACTAGAAGGCAGATTAAGACGTCCTTACCCTCCCAGTGACTCTACCTGTTGATTAAGCTCCATGATCTCAGCATCGCCACCTCCATTCCGAGCGAGACTAGGATTCTTCCTGACAGGAGGGTTCATCACCCTCTGTGGTGTAGGCATGTTTTTCGGTACTGTCGGTGATGTTCTCTGTGGCCCTGAAACGAAAACATCTTTAGTGATGGGACAAAGACAAAGAACCACCAAGCTATATAAAGGAAATATTGTTTCATGCAGTAAGCTGATGTACTATAAATATGCAGAATTAGCAACGTTTAATGACGTGCCAGGCTAACTCAGGTGTTTAAAGCCTGAATAAAGATCAGCCTTCTAGTCTAAAGCTGTTGCATGGACAATTTGTTAATTTTGTACCATTGGTTAAACTCAAATGGGAACAGAAACGCTGTAAAACATTAGCTTTCCAGGCATGTTTAACCAAAGTTACATCATTATGAAAAGGTATTAGAGACTGAATTGTAGACACATTTCCAATCCAGCCCAATGACATCACGCCAAGCTTTAGTTTAATTTACAGGTTTTTAAAAATATATATATATTGTATGCATAATATTAGAAAGTGTCTGGCTCAAATATACTATTTTCATAGTACTTGCTAAAATTTCTTGGTAACAAAGACTTTTAATAATAAAAAAAAAAATCCTTGGTGAATAATTTGATTTCAGCCTCTCCATAATTTAAACCATTAGCACAAGTCATCTCTGTGCAACTTTGGGGGTTAGTCACATGTTTGCATTGAGAGTTTTCTCAATGGCACTGAGCTGAATATTTCACCACAAAATGCGATTTCACACTATTCACTTTCATGGAAGCTTGAGCATGGAGCAGTCATTCCCAAGACCGTGCACAAACCGGCCATTTGCAGGGTAGAAGCTCAGCGATGGATGCAGCAGAGGTGCAGTAGAATATTATGGTTACCTGGACCAGTTCTCTTGGGTTTGTGGATAAAGTGTTCACCTGGATTCAGGGGAGGAGCGATGTCTTGGCCCTGTCTAGCTTGAATAGGATCATACTCTTTTCCATCATAGTTGGCATCAAAGAATTTCTTAAACCATTGGACGAATTCAAAGTTGTCTTGGAACTTCCCCTTTACAAGCTTTTCCACTGGGATTATCTGATTGGGTAAGAGACAGGAAAATTAATTACAAACAGACAAGTCATTCAGGTAATTCTGAAACTCTTAGAATGTTAAGTGTAGTCAATTTAAGCTGTCTTATAATCTTGAAGCCGTATTGATATTCACTACCTTAGAACTCATAATAAAATATCAAATTCTCACTTCTTTTAATAGTAACTGAGCAGAGCACAAGGTACAGACATTTTAATACAGAAAAGTATCAGATACATAATCAAATATAAGATCACTATAACAAACTTTTCTCCCAATATACTATTATATTGCTTATTCATAATGCATGAAGTGATTAAAATTATAAGTCATATTACTAAGTAGTAAAATAAAATTAAATGACATGGCACAAAAACCAATGAAATCAGACTAACTTTGTCCACACCCATCCTCTTGAAAGCTGCCTGGAGAACTTTAAAATTGTGTATATACTCGTGTTCCAGTTTTGCTTGGAATTTCACCTTCTTGAGAAAAATGCACCCTGGGAATAACATATCCATGAACTGACAATATGCTGCACCTACAGATAAATAAAAACACACCAAAAAAAAAAAAAAAACGTCATTCAAAATCAATCAGAACCGAACAAGTTTGTGAAACATGGGAGAGTTTTATGGTGAACCGATGACCAGCTCAGTAAATGTAGCTCAGGTGAAATTGTCAGTCTGTTCAGTGCTGAAAATGGTGAGACTCACCTGAACATAACTGCTCTATTTTGGTGTAGCTGAGCTGGAGAGAGTCATTCACCCATGCCAGCATGTCATGTCGGCTCAGGTTCTCGTTGGTTACAGACGTTGAGTATACATTCACCGCCATTCCTTACAAAGAGGAAATAATGTAAAGACATTTATTTAGTTATTAGTTATTTAGTTTAGTTATTATTATGCCTGGCTGGACATTTAAGATTGGAATTCGAAGGGACAATGAAAAGTGAACATTCCAATGTGAAAATAGTCAAATGTCCTTTAGACAAGAATTCTGTTTTTTTTTTTTTTTTTTTTTTTTTAGATAATTAATACTGATCAATCATGTGCAATATGACATAAACGGGGTAAACAGATAATAATTTTTTATTTTAGGTTCTCTGAACAAAACATGATGTTCCTAAAAATAAGAGAGAAACACAGTACAATACCATAACTATTAAGGATGGGAATCATCTCACGATACTTTGGCGCCCATTCATTTTGTATTACTATTCTGTAATTATGATAATTTAATAAATACCTTTTATTATTATTATTTTTTTTTTTAGATTTCATTACAATTCTAAACAAACTTGGCAAATAATTTGTCCCTGCCACACAGGACACTATGCTGTGTGGATAGTTTAGAGGAAGTATATCGGAACAGTACTTTTATTCTACTTCAAATGCAAACATATACGAATGAAAAATTTCGGTCAGTATGGTGATACATGAATTGTCACACAAAATAATATAACTGAATCGATTTTCGCTCTAATAACTATTAATTATAAAAAAACATCTCTAATAACTTAATTATTAACTGTCAAGGTGAATTTTATGTAATAGGTTAAAAACACTAAACTGCTAGTGTTCTGGATCTCTACATCCAAGTATCATCAGAGATTAAGGAAAGAAACAATCCTTGTTTGGAAGTTAATCCTTCCAGATTAGGTTGGCCAACTTGTTGGTCGATCTGTGATCTGTACTATTTTCAAGAGGAATCCAGGGAAAATTTGTGGTCAATAAAGCATAGTTAGGTGGACTTTTTTATTTACAGTGGTGGAAATCCAACCTGCTCTGAATCTCAAGTCAAATATTGAATCATGGCCAGAAGACTTTAGTGTCATTGCAGAAATGTGTTTTTTGGCTTCACTATAAATATCAGTTCGGTGATGCTGTGCTTACTAATGAAAGCCAGTTTGCTTCAGCTCACTGATGCAAAACCTAACCATATTTACTGGCTTTGTGGGTGAACTTTGTGCTTCAAAGGTTAATGAATGAACAAAGCACAAACACGATAAAAATAAAATTTCTGTGGTTTTCTGTTTTTGTTGTTTGATAATGATGGTGATTTCCAACAATGATATTATAGTGACTGGCCTGTTTGATCAGTCATTTGAACTGATTCAACAACTCAGGCCTAATCCACACATACACGGGTACTGTATGTTTAAAAACGGGTCCATACAAACACATACAAACAAACAAACTTAGTTTCAGGTCCCTGAAAAGTTACTTTTTGGAAAACTCTTACCTGGGTAAAAATATTTAGAAATTCAGTGTTGACATGTGAACAGGAAAAATGCTGATTTTGGCTCTGCAAGCACTG
The DNA here is from genome assembly GCA_030014365.1 of Clarias pachynema. Taxonomy (NCBI): domain Eukaryota; kingdom Metazoa; phylum Chordata; class Actinopteri; order Siluriformes; family Clariidae; genus Clarias; species Clarias pachynema. The sequence goes on along the minus strand of JAQMYL010000005.1, from coordinate 18,075,643 downwards.
TATGCCATGTGTTTTACATCAGAGCGTGACACACTCAGTGAGAACTTTATTCAGGCTTCTGATTGGTCAACATGACTGTAGTTAGGGTTATATCAGTGTCTTCTAGTTTGACATGCTGTGACAGCATATATTTGCATTTTCATGTAGACAGATGAAGAACAAAGGAGAAAAAGCCAGTAATGTACACAGACATGCAAGTAGACACCTATAGTTTTATAGTAAAAATGTATGTATCAAAATGTGTTAATTTTTATTTGACTATTATTTGTTTCCATCATTTCAGATTGAACTGTCCAGCTTTAAGATGCCTAGAAGTGAAAATTACCCAACAGTTGTTTGTTGAGAAAAACACTCTCTGTCTATGACTAGACTAGCTATTGCTTGTATCCCATAAGTTAAAGAAGAACTTTCCAGAACATTTAAATGGTTCGTGATACCTGTGTCACCATGTGTTCTTGACACAAACAATTTAAATGTTCTGGAAAGTTCTTTATTCTGCTTTATCCTTGACTTTACCTCATGAAGTCAGTAAGTGACATCTAATGAACATCCTGGTGCATTCATGTGACAGTCTGTGAATTTGTGTGCCCATGACATCATTTCCAAAATGGTTTTGTGCCGGGCTAGCAGCACATGTGACAGAGCTAGCTAATTTTAAAAATGTTCCTGAATGAAAGTTGTCCTTTTTTCTTTTTTTTTTAACTATTCTAATGATTTAACAACATCTCACATTTCATATTTTAACTGTTCTGACTGCATTTCTTAAACAAATTGATATAAACCAAATCAAGAAATTACTACTGTGAAATATGTCACATCGGGCTTTTAACCGTAAAACTGTAGGGTAAAATGCTATGTGACGTCTTTCAAAATGTGTGTGGTCTGTGTTATATCCCTCATAATTTCCCTTAAAGGAGAAATGGGTATGGACTCTCTTTTTGGGTTATAGCCATTAAAGCAAAATCAACTCAGTATTAATAACTAGTAACTATCTAAACCATACTTGCTGCATATATTTTATTATAAAACAACAAGTGTCTGTTTACTTTTTGCATGTTGCATGATGGGATGGGTGAAATGTAAAGTTAAAGAAGTCACTGGTTACAAAAAGCCTGAGAAGACCTGCTCTGCCCAGGCCATGCATTTGATTCTGTGCTGCACTGGGACGAATTTCATTTAAACACACACACACACACACATGACCTTTATCACACCTTTATACGTAGTGGCAGCAAATCAATGGTTCTCTGTTAGATTTGGGATTGGTGATGCCGACCTGCAGTGCAGCTGAGTTTAATCTTGCAGGTGTTTAACACTTGACTTGGAGATGATTTTTTTTTAACCCTGCCCCACTGCACAGTTAACATGCCATCGCACGCGCACTACACTTCACTCGTACATAACAGACCGTTTATTGGTGAATATTTACGAAAGAGAAAGTACGCAGTTAATATTTAATTGAGTCTAAACATGTTGTCCTGGTAAATAAATGCCCTCTGATTGTGCTTCAGCTGCATTGCTTTAGTATTAAGAACAGTTGCAGTGTGCATGCTTACTGTAAACCCATATTGTTCTAACGCTAGGTGATGACAGGACAATCCCCGTGCAAGGCTTTTTTTTTTTTTAAGCACAACTTGAGATTGTATGTAATCAGCTGAGTCAGGGAATGTGCAGGCACGCGGACAGGGCAGACAGCAGCGTGAAACATTACAGACTGCAATGACTTCCAACACAGCCCGCAGGCCCACCAGCCCACACCGTCATTGTCGTCTGTCAGGCTCCACAGCAGTCTTATTTACATCATGACTTTGTTTTATAACATAATAACTGGACTACATGTCGTACTTGCTGACTAAAACTAAATAATCAAACGAAAACGAGTCCTGCCAGACCGCGGCGCGCGCGCTGCCCACTCTGGCTGTAACCGCCGTTCTCCCCGACTGGACACTCAGACACTCTCTCAGAGCCACAAAGGCCCAAACGCGGACCCGGCCCAAGCTGAATTCTATAGCCAATAAGCAACAACAAGACCAAATGCGCAGAATTTCATTACTTACTGTAATGTCTTTTTGCCTAGGTTTCCGACGTAGCCTACGTAACGCCTCCTGTCAAAATCCCAGACTAGCCCTGCTGCTGGTTTAGCGGTTACAGCGCGGTGCAGTGGTTTGTAACGGGCCGCCCCCGCCGCTACTGCGCATGCGCCGGACTGACCGGCGCCCCGCCCCTACCGTTTCTATGCTCGAGTACCACGATAGTTATTACAGGCTGCTCTCCCAAAAGTCTCCATTACTTTTAACGTTTTAAAATGAAAATGTGTTTTTAAAATAAATCTATATTTTTTTTATATAAGTGCACATGCCAAAGTCCTATGCATGAAGATATTTAAGGCACCATGAGAATGACACAAATATTAATTCAATGGCGTCAGGATGCTTTACTGTTGGCGTGACACAGGACTGATGATAGTGCTCACCTTCATACATTTCAAGAAGTGCAGCAAAGACAACACTTCTCTCCAGGAAAAACATCAGGGACAGACTGATCTTCTGCTATGGTACAGGGGTTAGACTAGACTGCTTTCTCTGATGAATCCCCTTTCTGATTGTTAGGGGCATCCAGAAAAAAGCTCGTCTCATATAAAAATATATAATTTTTCCTAAGAACACAGCCATAAATAAAAAAAATTCTAAGTGGTTCAACAAAACATTGCAATTTGGGGTTCGTGACCAGGAAACTCCAGACCTTCATCCAATTGTGAATTTGTGGCCGATCCTCAAAAGGCAAGTGGACAAACAAAAACGCACAAATTCTGACAAATACCAAACATTGATTCTGCAAGAATAGGCTTCCATCAGTCAGGATGTGGCCCAGAAGGTGATTGACAGCATGCCAGGGCGAATTGCAGAGATGTTGAAAAAGAAAGGTAAACACTGCAAATATTGACTCTTTGCATAAACTTTTGACTAAACTTTTAAAAGCCTTTTGACACTTGTGAAACGCTTGTAATTATACTTCAGTATACCATAGTAATATCTGACAAAAAGATCTAAAAACACTGGAGCAACAGACATTGTTAAAATTTGTTATTCTCAAAACTTTTGGTCACAAATACAAACAATTAAAAATGCATTTCCTAGGTTGGTAACATCTATCATTGTTTATACCGCTTATCCTGGTACCACTTATCATTCAGGGTGCACACTTATCATCTGGGGTGCGAACTCCCTTGCATGGCACAAAGACACACTCACACACACAGACGCACACAAACACACATACACAACCATATACTATAAGCGATTTGTCAACAGTATTTAGCCTACACCGCAGAGTACCTCTACCAAGCATGCAAACATGCAAACTCCAAGCATACAGAGTTCTTTTGAGATTGCATTTATGGGATTTGCCAGACACCCTTATCCAGAGCGACTTACATTTTTATCTCATTTTACATCTGAGCAGTTAACAGGGGAAACTTGGTGGTGGTGGGGATTTTGAACCTGGGACCTTCCGAACTGTAGTCCAATGCCTTAATCACTGAGCTACCCCTGCTCCCAAACAGGTTAAAGTCATAGCAGTAGTAGTAATCATAATTATCATCATACTATGTTGTTGTTGTTGTTGTTCTGTTAGTATTAATGTAGCCTGAACTAAAATGTATAATATGTATAAACAAATATCAACTGGGAATATTTATTATACAGCAGTTCTTTTGAATTCTTGATTCTGACTTTTGACTTTTGACTGAATTCATGATTTTCATAAGGTGTTGATTAAGTTTCTATAATAGCAGCTTTGCCATTACAGTATGTCTGACTGAAAAAACAATCATGGGCTTGTATTAAGACACTTGTACTTATACTGTAGCTTTTATAGTAACAACTTAAATAGGAAAGGTTAAGCTGTACATTTGTTAAATTCACAGAATTTTTTTTTAGAATTGAAGCTCTTCCAGTTTCACTATAACATGGCAATCTTATTCATTTTAATAGAAAGTGAAAAGAAAGGCTGGTGAGGGCATGCTTGTTTATAGCTGTTATTAAATGTGTGCCAACAGAATCTGTTTTGTAAATAAAAACTGAGCATTGGCAAAGTGCTGTGGAGAAATCAATCACTTTAGTAAATGCTGCTATTGGAAAATAATCAGCTTCAGGATCACCACACTGTTGTTTATTTTCCTACAGGAGCACATTCTGTACATTCCTGGACATTACTTACATATACAGTATAGGGAATGTCCAAAATCTGGCCCCTTCAGTGCCATTATTTTATACATTAAATGATTCCTGCAACCATACAGTATAGTGGACCGACTGAATACATTGCTATATCAAAGTGTTGCAGAAATTTCCCTATACAGTATATTACAGTACAAAGAATTCTGAGCACTTTACTTCCATTTAACCATTCTAAGTCATTTGATTAATACAGGTCAATTATACCACCCTTGCTATATAGGGTAGTCTTCCATTCCTTGTTTTTAGGTTGTAATCAGGCTGTTGATATTGCATTATTGGAACTCTCTACTGTCATTCAGACACATTGTAATGCAATGTGCGATTGTGGGACTGCACTGTTATTTATACATAATAGTGTGTCTGCCAGGGGCGTAGCGGTTAGCACTACTGTGTCACACCTTCAGGATCGAGGGTTCAATTCCTGCCCTGGGAAGTTTCCTCTGGGTACTCTGGTTTCCTCCCACAGTCCGTAGATCACGCTAACTGGTGTTCCAAATTGCCTGTAGTATGTAAGTGAGCTTGTGTGCAATGGATTGGCACCCCATCCAGCATATACCCCACTTAGTACCCCAAGTCATCTGGGATAGGCTACAGGTTTCCCTCCAACCCTGTACAGGAGAGTTAATAGGTATGCATGCACGTATGTGTGTATGTGTGTGTGTGTTACTACAATAGTATTATACACTGTAATAATGCATGCATATGTGGATGTTGAACTTATGATCAAAAATACCATACAAGGTTGGACAGGGTTTATTTGAGAGAAACATAACACATACACTTCTAGTGCATACATACATGGTATATATTAAAAAAAAAAAAAAAAAAAAACACGGTTGAGAAACATTGAGAGAAATGTTGAGGAAACAATAACTTCCACACACATTAATATTCAGCACCAATAGAGAAATCCTAGTGTATCTGTGGGAATGTTTCACGATGGCACATTTACTGTCGTTATTCTGTTACGAATGTTTTCTTCAGTCAGGTCTTGCAAACCTGGCTGAACAACTGAGGAGAGCAGTAACAGAGCCAGTAAAAGATATGCTAGCAAATAAACCTCCTTTTAAATCTAGTACTTCAGCATGTTTGTGATCCATTCGGCCACTTTAAGGGGTTGTTTAGACTGAGCATTAAATAATACAGGTGTTACAAATGTACTGGAGTGTTATATATTGGGAAAGACAATACCAAATCATAATAACCTGTGACTTGTTAAGAAAATTAGTTTTTCTTTCAGTGGTCTTAAAAGCCATATCCCTTCCGAGTGTTCATTTAAAGTGAATAAAAATTCCGAATTAAAAACACAGATATTTGTTTCGTAGTATTACTGGTATTATGTGAAATCAAGAAGGCAATCCCAGGCAATTACATAAATACAATGTTGGTCGGATTTACTGTAAGGAAGAAAAATCAATCCTGATACTGCATGTGATATGTGACACTGTAAACATGGCGTTCATATTGGTTCACATTTATGGGAGGTACATTACTAGGTTACTTGATAATAAACACTCCCGGCAAATCTAATAACGAATAGCTATTGAGAACACTCTGCAACACAACACAAGTTTACCACACAGGGACACACCACTGTTGCCAATCATCATGTCGTGTCGGGAAAACTAACGCTTAAACGATTAACCAAAATGAACATACACAGTCTCTGGCGTTGGTTTGATCAAACAACTTACTTTTGAATCATCCACAAGTCAACAGTCGTGTGAAAGAAAAGAAATGTACACACTGAAAATACAAAAGCGATACTGAGGCTGCAACATAGAAACATCTTTTTTTTTAATGTTATTTGATTACCACCAAAGATGTACAGTTAAGCAAATGGAGAGGCAGGGTCGTACTGTACAGAAGTGCAATTCCAAAGATAAAACACTGAGGTAAACACATAGATATGTGCCCAAATAATTTTAAAATGTGGCAAAATATCATATTACAATCCTTCCACATTAATTAGCTGCAGTATCGTAATGTTTGTTTCAATTTTCTGCCAAATTTACACATATTTAAAGGAATATTCCAGCATTTTTTACAACCTAATCCCCTAATTCCCTGTATTAAGGAAACAACAGAAATGTCATCTTTAAACTAAGTTAAAATCAACATCTAAAGGCAGTTGTTGGAGCATCAGTAAAGGTTAATGCACAACATTTTTTATTTTTTGCTCTTTTCTCAGTACAGGGAAATGTGACGACATTCTTGTCCATGGGAATTTCACAACAGTGAACTGGTCAGGTTGAAAACACTCCCGAGTATTCCTTTAACTGTTGCATATCACAGTGCACTGTTCTGAATATAGTGATATAAAGTGAAAAACTAAGGATCAGAGGAGAACTTGCTTGCACCTTCACCAAACGAACTACTGTATATGACACCAAGACCAGATTAATCAATGCTAGTGTAATGCATCAATACCCACATCTCATACAGGATCTACAAACCACACAGATACCTTGTTTTCAGTTTCCTTTTGAACTAAACCCCCTTTTTTCCTGAAATTGTTAACACGGACATTTAATTATGCTAGTAGCAAAGTGACAAGGGTTAAATAAATTTTGGTCGATGTGAAATCATCAGATAACATTAGGTGTTTAGTTTCCGTGTTTAGTTATTCGGTGACTCCGAAAATAGCAGCAGCTGACGTTACCATATGCCACTGGATCTACCACCAGGAGGAGCCAAAATCCTTTGGGAAGATCTCTTTGGAAGGTCATCATCGATCTGGACACCTGGTTTAAAATAAATAAATAAATAAATCACACAAAACCCCTGTAAGGTGCATGATCATGCAGTGTTTCTGTAAGTTATAATTTTGATTCTGTAAGTTATAGTTGAAATTAACATGTTTTCAAACATGTTATTTAAAGGTCCCATATTTTTACTATTTCTTTAACAATTCAACTCCAGCTGAAATACCCCTCAGACAATCATATTTTCATAACTCCTCAAGTTTCAGAGTCTGTGTCAGTGTCTGAGCCCCGCCCCACCAGAGAAAAGCAGCAATAAGTTTACATTTTTATGAGGTCACAACAGGGCTTAAATCTAATTGGCTTGTTTAAACCCCGGACAGGACAAATATGGAAAAAGTAGCAGGGAATAGCAGGGAATGCCCCCCCCCCCCCGCCACCCCCTTTTGTTTTGATTTCTACACACATTAGAGACCCAGTTGAATGTCAAAAATGACTAAAAATGCATTTTCCTTCAGCATACAGACATAGCAGCCAAGAATTACAACTCTCAACACAAGTCATAGAGATTCCATCGTAAATAGCAGATTTTACTGTCCCCCTCTTTTGTTGGTGTTTAAAACAATATTAGATAATTTCATTAATTATATTTTATTAGATAAAATGTATTAGTTTAAATTGCTTCACAATAAATGTTCTGGGAAGGTTTGGTCAAATTCCCATTAGAAGAAGTTGTGGGCAGAATAAAAGTGTGTTGACTCTCGCGTGCCTTCCTACTTTATCAGCTATGGCTGTGTAGGCCGGAGGATGAGATCCGCGCGCTACATGCACACTGACATTTCAGGGAGACAGCCGGCACTGATGATGTCGCATCTAAACAGCAATCTACTTTCCGTTCTCAGGTACGATTGCTTCCATATGTGATTCGATCCATGCCTGAGTATGCTGTATGGTCCCCTTTACAAGTGGACTCACGCGTGCTCTCAGAAATGATTCCGGGGCTATAATGTGAAAACACCCTTAGGCAAACTTAGGCATATATTGAATGTAAGCAGTAAACATTACAAAATGAAATAAAGTTATTTTTTAGTGTGAGAGACCTTTTAAAAAGCATCAGTAGTCTTCAGTGCACTTTATATAATTATAATATATAAAGTTTTTCAAAAAATCATACAGATTTTTTTTGGTTGTTTTGTTTCATTGACCCACTAATTCAAAAGCCATAAAATAAACATCTAAGACAAGTGTGCTGTACTGTACATATATAAATGTATATGAACGTTCTGGGAAAGCAGGCTGTAGTACCAGATAAGCTGAAGCTGGACTCGTGCAGGTCTCTCATTCCTCCGTGACGAGTGCAGGGTCGCGGGGTCATGTCCCCAGATGAAGGGGCTGCCTCCTTCTTCACTGCGTTCTGCACTGCAGCGACCTCGCCTGTGTAGGGAGCACGGTCCACTCCCTTCAGAACCTGGCACTGAAAGAGGGAAATGGAGTAAAAAAAAATTCTGCTAATGTTGATGCTCTTTTTACCAGCTTTCCAGTACCACACATACACACAAACACACACACACACACA
>JAQMYL010000005.1:18039194-18052560 GCA_030014365.1 Clarias pachynema | reverse complement strand
ATTTTAGAGGGTTTTAATACTTTAAAACCAGTAAGAAATATAGATGCTTTAGGAGAATCAGACAGTAAACATCAGTATTTGTTGAATCGAATGCTCATGGAACAACCAATTGACCATTTTTTCTATCAAATCACTGAAAAAAATGTGATTTGATTGAAAAAATATTAATTTGTGCACTCAGCAGCCTACACTATGTTAAAAGTGAAAAATGGCATTTTTGCTGTAAAATATTTAAACACAGTCTTTAAAATGGGTCAGGCTACAGTAGTTATTTAGAAATTTGAAAAAATGAGCGATCAATAACATCACAATTAAGATGTGAGATTCTTACTCATCTCACATCTTAAAGAGTACTGTACTATTTATGGAATTCATGCACAGCTCATTAGAATGAACTGTAACGGTATGAAAACTAAGAGAAGAATGAGCTTTCCCATAATTCTTGGTTTGCACGAGGGTCTTCTTCCATCTGTCAGCTGGCACGGGGGAATGCACCAGCGTCCTCTGAAAGGGGTGTGGGATTGAGCACCATTGTCTCCCTGTACAATGGTGAGAGTGAAAGGCTTTTGCAGCAGTCTTAGCAGCGGCTCCCGCTGTATCTATGGTAACGGAATCTGATCTGCATTTGTGTCTGTGCTTGGCCGGGATCGCGGTAGTAATGTGGACTGGGTGGGGGGGATTACCACTTGTGTCGCCAGGGTCTAACAAGCACAGTTCAGATAACAACTGATTCGTTTGTTATCTTTAACACGACAGTGTTCTCAGACATGTGCATGTGTGTGTACAGTATGAGCGCATTCGGATTGTGTGAATCATCAATACTCTCGCTTTTCAGTGCTTTCTAACCAGCCCATGGCATTAGATTGGATGAAACAGCCTCCTACAAAATCACACTAGAACCAAGATTATAAAATTATATTATAAAATCGAAAAAGCTGATTGCTTTATATATCACAGTGTGAAACAAAGTAATTTTTCTTTACATATTTATAGATAAATAAAATGCATTTCATGCCTTTCTGAGCATCTTGCTATATCCTGACAGTAATTTGAGAACTACCGCCACACCAGGCCACTCAGGAATAAAAGCTTACTGGGCTTTTAGGGTAAAAAGACCCAGCAGATGGTAGGTCTCTTTAGTGTGGAGGGCAAAAAAAAAATCCATCCGTTTATTACTTTGGCCCCAGACAGCTACGGAAGACATCGGATACAATTTCACAACAGAATCAGCGGTGTGGAATCTGCCTCGATGGACGCAAAGACATCTGCATGTGGAATAACCGCTCGGGTATTACGTAGAAGGGAAGATTTTAATAGCAGCCCTTGAACGAAGCAATAATGGTTCCTGACATGAAATAAAGATACATTCCTGAAATCACCATACAGCAAGTTCCCCTCTTTCTGTCAGTTCACATTCGTTGGTATTAGTTGTTTCTGTGTTTTTGGTTTGTCCTTTGTCCTGGTTGTCACATGTGATGTTCATGTCTTTGTGTACAAAAAAAAAAAAAAAAAACATTGTTCATGCTGATACATAAAACATTTATAAAAAGTAACAAAAAAAATTTCACTGAACAGTGGCGATAGACATTAAATAAGTGAAACAGTTATAATAACTTTAATATAAATTCAACTGTTATAAACATGCAATAATAATAATAATAAAACATACTGCCATAACCAAATTGACATTCCTTACTATCACAAATATACACTTTTCTATATAATTGTACTAATAGTTATTATTAAATAATATGTTATGTTGAACAGAGTTTAAATTTTAAATGACATTTATTCACGATCTGTGCTGCTTACTGTATGCTGCTTATTCCAGGATACCAGGCAACCTACGGCACAAGGCGAGGCACATCCTGGATAGGGTGGCAACCTATCATAGGCCACAAGCACAAACACACACACACCCAATCATACACTGCAGACAATTTGGAATTGCCAATCAGTCTACACCACAGGTCTTTAGACTGTGGTAGAAAAACAACCAAGCACGGAGAGAACACGCAAATGTCACACACACACACAGGTAAGATTCAAACTCCCGACCCCACTAATCACTAAGCCACCATGCCTACAGTATACGACATTCTTCTTCTTCCTCTTTTGGCTGCTCCCTGTACACCTCTGTTCATCACTCCAACCTCCTGCATGTCCTCCCTTACCACATCCATAAACCTCCCCTTGGACCTTCCTCTTCTCCTCCTGTATAGCAGCTCTATCTGCTCAATCTCAATCTCCTCCTGATATATCCCTCATCCCTCCTCTGCACATGACCAAACCATCCTAATCTTAAGCCTCTCTAACTTTGACATTCCTTATCTTTAATGATTGTTTATTATGATGAGAGAAAAATGAATGCAATTCCAGAAATATATACAAAAAAGCAGTGACTTTTCCATTTAAGGAAATGAAAGTTATTGGGTTACAGAGTCTGTGTGTGAGAGCCAGCCATACAGCCAGAGGCGTTGCTAAGATAAGCAGGCCAAACCACGCCCACTCGCCTCACATACAGTACTGTACACACTCAGGAAAGGTGAATGTCCCTATCTCAGAAACCCTATAGCCAAAAAAGTCCATTTTTTTGTCCAGGAAAACTGATACACCCCTACTTCAATATTTCTCCAGCAATTGTCTCTATTTTATTATTATTTTCTATAGCTATAGAAGGAATACCTGTTTAGAGCAATTCAAGAAGTGGTATTAATGGAAAATAGTTCCATTAAATAGCACCACACTATTCTCACTATTTTCCCCCTCACACTCCATTAGGTTTTATTCCCTAATTGTGAAATTTGTCAGAAATGCATTGAGAATAATTCAACGGCACGCCATACCTTGGTGCCACTGTAGAAGTCATCTGCAGTGGTGGCGTTCATGAAGCTCTCCTGCAGGTGAACGCTGGTGTCAATGCCCCCGGGAAGCACCAGCTTTCCAGTGGCGTCTATCACCTTGGCACCGCCTGGGATCATCAGTTCTTTGCCCACCTGCTGAATGATGCCATTCTCAATGTACACGTCCGCTTCCTGCGTGAAGTCATCATTCACCACTTTGCCTCCCTTTATGAGGATGCGCAACGTCGCCGGACCAGCAGACATGATTCCACCTTTCAGAGACCAACCGCTGTAGGATTATACTGAAACAGATAAAAATGTTTCTGCTTTTGAAGACGTTTATACCAGTGTTCATTATGATATGGACCAAATGAGCAAAAGCGCTCTTAACAAACATGTACAATACTTGTTGAAATGTACTACAAGTACTCTAATAATAGGTTTGGGAGGCAGTTTTCCAAATTCTAGCATTCCTGTGCAGTAAGGCTTGCCTTAGAAAAATAAGAGAGTCTGGGACTTCTAAGGAGAAAAGCCAGGTTTAATTCCACAGAGTATAATCCCAGTTCAGACTGGGACTTCAAGCACCGCTATAATAAAATCTAATTACTGCACTAGCCACTGACTTGGCCAAGCACTGCAGCAAATCGATATTACATGAAAGCGAATATAAATCATCAGAATTACTACATTTAATGCTTCATATTGCTAATGATGTGACCCACAGGCATGGTGGTAATAAACAAATAAAAAAATCATCCGGTGGGCCAAACAGCAGCATCAGCACTTACAAAGAAATGGTGATGCAGCGAGTCAGGGCGGTTCTGACCCAGATCGTACAGAGTAAAGTGCAGAGGCGTGGCAAAGCTTTTGATTCCATTCGGCTGTGCAAGCCCTGGTGCGAGAAGGATGAAGTCATGGAAAGAGGGTACAGTGTAACACCCACCCCTCTATACACCCCTGATTGGGTGAGGAGGAGGGTAGCCAAGGGAGTTGGTGGGGATGGGTGTGTCATCTCGCCTCTGTCTGAACTATATTAAGCAAGCAGCAGCAGCAAAGTCCACATGCTACGTCCATCCATGTCCTCGGAGAGGACCTTAGAGACAAATTAGTCACACATTTGTTCCTCGCCACGGTTCACACAGGCAGATTTTTTGCCATGACCCACTTCTCAGTTCAGCTCATTCCATGCACATGCACTACAGGAACAAACCATAGCCAAGTGATTTCTGGTGCCTGCATTCACTAACACCAGTGTGGGAAAAAATGATCATGTGTGATGTTCTTGTATATAATTCATGCTTTCTTTGCATTAAAAATGCTCATGATGTGGCAAGGATTTTTCCCCTTCCTGATGGCAGAGAGAAATCTGCATGAGCTCTGTATGTGTGTGTGTGTGTATGTGTGTGTGTGTGTGTGTATAAGTCGATGGGAAGCTGCATTCCACATGGATGTTATGATAGAGCAGATCTCACACACAAAGAGGGTGGCCAAGCCCTTCCACTAAACAGTGACATGCATGACAGGATGCATAGCACACATCCTGATAAACGAATGACACCGGATCGTAAAAACAACCGTTAAGAAAAGGCGTCCATTTTTTTTTTTTTAAATGAAGGATGTATCAGTGAGATTAGGTTAGGACGGCCATGGAGGGTCATCAATCATGTTTATAGCTCTGCTCCCATTCCTGAGGAAAAACTAAACACTGTGCTGCATCTCAGTCCAAACATTTATGATTAACATTTACAACGAGTGCGCAAATCCTGTCACACCCGGATTGAGGGCGGACCTCCGGATGGAAACGGATCTGAGGGTAGAAACGGACCAAGCCCTGATGGCAGCCGTTTACAGAAAACAGGCTCGAGACGTGCAACTGTCACCGAGGCAGCGTCCTCCAAAACATCCTAACTACGTAAAGCTCTACTTAGACAGTATCCGTAAACCTCTTACCTCCTTTGTTATATTCCCAGGAGCAGTGTTTCAGTGGTGTGTGACGATAACGCTGACTGACACCCGCAGGCAGACGCAGGCAGATGCTCCGGTCGCTCCAGCTTGGAAAACCTTACGTCCGCAGCATCCACGCAGCGCGAGCCGCTAGCCGACCAATCACAATGCAGAAAAACGAAGACGGCTGTACCAGCAGCGAATCAAAACGCAGACTGGGCGTGGCCTGTTATCCTCGGTATGTACCATTGTGCGTTTTCAAAGAGGGGGGGATGGGTTTTAAGACGAGCGTTCATACATAGACATAGATATAGTGTACGGGTTAGCTTGAGCTAAAACAAGAAATGTGGGGATAATTATTAAGATTGATTTCTAACAGGAATATATTATATCAGTATTAAATAAAACAGTGAAAGATGACAAGAACCCAGAACTGAGCGTGTCGAAAAGCAGAACAAGTGCTAATGTTGAAATGACACCTGTAGTTACCTCAGTACCTCAGCAGCGTTAAATCATTCATCTGCATTAATATTTATACAAACCCATAATCAGATGTCATCCCAATTAATCTCCCATGTCTACAGTAAAAATTTCTTTAACAAGTCTTGGTTTAATGATTTAAGAAAAAACAAATTAAATATAAAAAAAACGATACCAATATAGTTTACAAAGTTTTGCATACTTCCAGTGAACAGTTAATAATTATAGAGAGGAGTATATGACTTTAACATACACAAATTACCTAGATAGATAGATAGATAGATAGATAGATAGATAGATAGATAGAGTAGATAGATAGATAGATACAGTAGATAGATAGATAGATAGATAGATAGATAGATAGATAGATAGATAGATAATATGGACAAAAGTATTTTTGTACATAAGTACATATTATTGAATTATATATCATACTGTATATTTATATATTATATATAATTATATTATTGAATTCAGGTGTTTTAATCAGGCCCTTTATCCCCAGTAAAAGGCCGAAGACTATCACATGTTTCCTCCGAACCACGTGAAGCTAGCTGACCACATCTTTTCGAACAGCTCATGTGTTACTGCAGCACACTTGGAGGACAACGCTATCTGCTCCTTCCGCTTGCGTGAGTTAACCGACGGCCATGACTGGCTGTAGAGCTGTGATTGATGTGAGAGCGCTAAGTGTCTCCCACCCCATCCCGCTGAGAGAGCTCGGCCAATCAGCCGTCTCCCTTGGCCCCAGGAGGCTACATCACCAGGGAAACGAACTTGCAATCTCCGGATGAAGGACCTTTTCTATTCCAATATGACAGTGCCCCAGTGCACAAAGCAAGGACTAGAAAGACATGGTTTGATGAGTTCGATGTGGAAGAACTTGACTGGCCCGCAGAGAGCCCTGACCTCAACCCCATCGAGCACCTTAGGGATGAACTAGAACGGAGATTGCGAGCCAGGCGTCATCAGTCGCCTGACCTCATAAACGCTCTACAGAATAAATGGGCCTGAATTCCCACAGAAACACTCCATAATCTTGTGGACAGCCTTCCAAGAAGAATGGAAGCTGTTATAGCTGCAAAAGGGAAACTCTGTATTGAAGTATACAGTATGTACCGTGTTTGGATACAATGTCAATGCAGGTTTGGCCAAATACTTTTGTCCATATAGTGTAGGCCTAACAATATATCTTCTCTATCTATAAAACAGAAATTCTGTTTATTTGCTGACCAGTCACCTGTGTTTGTAGGAAGTCCCATCACAGGCATTTCTCACCAACTGCGAAAAGGAGGATGTCAGGCTGAGCTCATAGCTACAGAAACCCTAGAACAGACTGCAGAGCATCTACAGCGACGACACATACGATAGGTGAAAGTAGGGGCTGCACAAACATTGGAGCACCTTGAGCGAGTTGACCACACACTCCATTCACTGGCGATGGTAGCACGTACCTGTTTTCTCAGTCAGCAACACATACCTGAAGTTTCACTACTCTTATAACATAGTTATTTACCCGTAATGGTAATTTTGAACACATTATTAAGGATATATCATGTATCGTTTAACCATTTATACTTACGTTTCTTGTTGTGAAACAAGAATTTTAAAGTGCCCTGTTCTGATAAATTTTCTGTGGTGGGAAAACCTTTTTCCAGACCCTTTATTAAACCAAGTAATTTTTCTCACATTTGTGATAAAAATTCTCAGAAACAAAAGCATAAAAACGATTGACATTCACAGAAGATGTCAAGCACAGTACGATGATGAGACTCCTAGAAACAAAAACATTTAAATGGTGCAAACATTTTAAAGCCCACTGCAGTCCTTCTCATGAACATTTAGCCAGTGGAACGCCTGATTATTTGGGATAACTTTAATACCTTATGGCCAACATGTGGAAGAGACGTATCTGTGGGAACTGTACATACAACCATTTAGTAACAATATTTATACTTTACACGAAGTCAGCTGAGAGTTTTTGCTACATCCCCTGTATAGTCTAGACCTCACTCCAAGCCTTTTATACATGTTTTGGCCATTAAAGGGGTTCCTGGGAGGCCAGCTTTTCAGACGGAAAGCAAGCAGTCCGATCATGGCTCCGGCATACTGATAAAACAGACTACCTTGATGATATCTAAGCACTAGTGAAATACTTGGATAAGTTCATTAGTGTAGCAGGGGTTTATATAGAGAAATACAGGTAGTTTGTACTCTCATAACTGTTTTGTCATTCTGCACAAACAAAGGTCCCGGTTTGACTTGAAAACCCCTCATTACTTACTGATATAAAGCACTGTCCTCAAGACCCCTTTAATAAATTAAGAAAACATTTTTACAAAAAGATTCACCATATTACTATACTGTAACTGTTCTTAATTGTACTTTTAGTTACATAACTACATGTTTTTAATCTGTTTACTATTTGTCTTAGATTCCATAGTATTTAGTTTTTAGTTATTAGCATTGAAATATTAACACATTATCATAAACTTGTGATTTGACTTGAGTCAGAACTACTTTCAGAGCTGCTGATGTAGAAATTTAATCTACAAATTTAATTTAATTCACAGGAGTGCACTATATATGATTAATGTATAACATTTATAAAACACAATATCACATGAGGAGTTTGTTGTCACTGAAACTATAAAAAAAAACTTACCATTTAATTTCCCTGGTTTTTATTTAATAATTTTTAGGGATATGAATATTTTTTCAAAAAATGCTTTTGAGAAGAATTGATGTTACTGAAAGTCTGATTATTAAAAGCAAATATGTTTTTTTTTTCATTTAAATGAAAAATATACTTTTAAATATAAAAGTAAAATTCAGTATTTAATATACAGTACAAGCTTTTTTACCTATTCTCTTGAAAGGTGCCAGTAATTCTAGAGCTTATTAAATCATTCAAGACAATGTCCAGGTTTTCCCCTCTTTGCCTTTGCAATAAAGCAAGAAGTTTAACATACTAAATAACTTACACATTGTGTGACCACTAAACTAAATGCTAAATCATCACAAATGTCTCAACTACGCTGGTTTGTGGTCTTAAATAAACTTATTTTGCTCCTTTGTCATAATATATATTAAATATAGGTTAGATGACTTGTTCTTGCAGCTCTAGTCAAATACTAGGTTAAAGTTGGCACCTAACATGTCTCTGCAACATTTGAGGTACATGGAAAATTTGTGTAAATTTGAGTTTCCTCCAAACCAGTTCTCAAAATATAAGCTCTTGGAAGGTCTGAGGTTTTGAAAAGACAACCACTTAAAGACTTTAAACTGTTTTGTTTAAGAATGTTGGCACGTCTGCCATTACAAGAATATAGAATTATGGAAACTGGTTATGCTCCAGCGTCTCCGGTGCAGGCTGTAAATGGACGCATTTATGAATTAAAATGACTGTTTCAAGAAAAAGGTTTTTGCTGTTAGAAGTGTCGCTTTTACTCAAGGGAAAGGGTGATTAAAAAAAAAACAGCTGCTTTTTGCACAAAAAACAATACATTTATTCAAGTGTTCCCCAGCACAAGTACATAAGGAGCCTTTTTTCTTAGTTCTGGGCACAAAACAGAAGAGAGAGGGAGTAGAGGTGGAGAATGACTGCTACATCTGCTGTATGAGCTGATCTCAAAATGAGAAAAGGCTTGAAAACAGTTATGACACAAAAGAGGTCACACTAATTAACAGTGTCACTGAGGAAAAAAAACATACAGTGCTCTCCAGAATCACTGGCATGATTCATGAAAATGAGCAAACCTTAATTTATAAAAATATTGTGCAATATTTTGAGCTTAAACCTACAAAAAAAAGTAGTGCATTTTTACATTTTCCTATAAAATGTTAACTTGCATGAATATTTTGTGACACCTGCCCTGGACAGAATTGCAGCACTGTGACTGTTTCCTAAATGTCTGACAAGGATGGAGACACCGGTAGGGATCTGGGACACTCTTCCATGCAAACACTTTGAGGTTCAGCGCCTGAGATCGTCATTGCAATACACTGATTTTGCAGTGTAGTTGTTTGGCTCACAATGTTGGTAATGAATCTATGAACAAGGCCAAATATCCTGGCAGAAATACCAGGATTTAGACTGAAGTATCTTAATAACTATTAGAATTCATGATGTTGTCAATCTTCCCGTGAACCATGGATCATAATATGCCCCAAGACATCAACGATCCCAATGATACATTTTCACATCTAAAAAAAATAATTCATTTGAGCTTGACCTTTTGACCGTTTCACCATCCTTTGCCTGGTTGTGGTTACAGGTCTGAATTATGGAATATATTCAACTGTTTCAGGTTCTAGCCCCAGCTGTGTTTAATGGTTGTTGTTTTTTTTTACTTATTATGTATGTTTATATATTCATACCTGATTTGTCTGGGTTAACTAACATCTGTCTTTTTTGCATCTATCAGAAAACCAAGACATGTTAAAGTCAACAACACAGATCCATTTTTTAAAATAATTTGTTTCCATTTATTAAAACATTTCTTGGGGCTGTCAATAATTTTGGCACGTTTTTAAAAATATGAAATTCTATTATTTAAAAATAGTTCCAATAAGATTTTTGTAAGAACAAATATAAATAATCCTATTGTTTATGTGGAAAAAATCAAAAATTATTGTGTAATACTTATTTAGAGATTTTTGCTCATACTTATGAAGGGTGCCAATAACTCTGGAGGACACTGAGTATATATATATATATAAAGTATGTATATACTGTATATATAATAAGGGTATACAGGAAACTGTTACAATAGCAAACAAACAGGCCACCAAAGCCAAAAATATAAAATAAACAATGATTTAATAAAAAATAAAATAAAATAAAATAAAAAGTTGGAGGGCTGGATATATGCCACGGAATGTAGGACTTAAAACAATGTTGCCTGGATAATAAGCAAGTACATGTTAACAGCAAGATCAATTGATTACAATTCTTTTCTTACTTCCCAATATGAGTACATGATTTTTTCCCACAGATAAGCACCAACTACAGCAAGATCTATTCTAAAACAATATAAGAATCTTTTCATCATTTTTTTCAAGTACAAAGTTAAAATGCCTTTGTTAATATATTTATATGAGAGAGTAAAATAATAGTGCTTTTCCAATACTAAAAGAAACATAAAAACAGTCATTGTCAAGACAAGTTTGTCCAAATAATACATCATTTTCAATTTGATAAAATGTTTAGCACCTTAGGAAACACCTACAATCCCCCTTTTAGTATTTAAAAAAGAATTAAATGCAAATTAAAGAGACTTGATTTGTATGTAGGGCTGTGCAGTAAAGACGGAAGTGTCCATCTACTGTTAAAATCATTCTTTTGCTTTCTTTATCCAATGCCTGACATACAAATATGAAACCACAACGGTCGTCCTCCCACCCCACTGCTCCATAGCTTATGTCAATTTTTTAAGTTGCAGTTATGTTAATTACCCCTCTCTCTGCAATGTGAGACTTTCTGAATCAATTATATATATTAGCACAGAATTATATTTGTACATCTCATAGGTAATTTTAAAACGAACACAGCAACAAACATATTCTATGTACAAAATGTACAAAAAATATGGCCATCGATATCATTTTGAGAATACACAAGGAGTACTGAACTAAGGAGTAATTAACTACTGAAAATAAAAAATAAAATAAGGCCTGTATGCAGTACAATGCCTTAAATAAAAAACAATCTAATTTTTTGTTTCTGTAGTCTGATTTATGACAGTTGGCCAATTTGCAAATCTGTACTAAGCAGAATAATTTAAATGCACACAGACTTTTTCTAGAATTCTAAACAAATTCACAGACTCCCAAAACTCAATCATAATATAGGGCTATGAGAATATAAGTTCGGCACTGACAGGTCAGTTATATTTAAGCCTGCATACACCGTCTTAATTTCGACTAATATAAACTGGCCACTGCAGGTTTCCTGGGCTAGACTCCGGGGTCGCTGCGACCCTTGCCAGGATAAAGCATTAGATTAAAGGGAGAAACTAAACATCACTATCGACAACACGAGAGAAGCATCAGTTAAGCTGTAGAAAAGAAATGACCTGATGGATATCTAGAGAACATACGTACTGTACGGCTCATATACGCACTACACTGAGAGCAGACAGTAACTTTCCTAACGTGAATTATGACGAAATATCACTGTAGCAGATGAGGACGTGGGAAAGGGTGGCTTTTTTCATGTAGCCAATTCACCAGAGTGACAGGTGAAATTCTCCCCTATCCTACTAACCCATTCTTTCACATCTATTGGCACAGCCCTACTGTACAGAAATAAAAAGAACTACCTCATATATATAATGCTAAGAGCATTTCACATCATAGACCATAACAAACAATTAAAAAAAAAAAAAAAGATTCACAAGAGTCAAGGAGAAATATTCCAAAAAATTTAAACTGAAATAAAAAGAAGTATACATATACAAAAGTGCTTGGTATTGTTGGTAACACAGCACAAAACAATTAGCTATAAAAAGGTAGAAGAACATTGTGAAGCCGCACCATTGTTAAAAGTGTTGCACCTGACTGAGGATAGCCTGCGAGAGGCACTATAGAGAGGGGTTCAGCAGGCCAGGAGCAAACCCAACACCGCCCTCCCTGCGACCGCCACGCATGCTATGAGTTGTACAGTAATGATTCCGGCTTGTGTGAAGCTAGGAAAAAAAAGTAGCTTGACACAGCCTTCTATCTCAAGGTATAGAGGAGAAAAAAAACATCACGGCCCATGTGGCAGGGCAGCAGGTTTTGTGTGTGCATGGATGCAGGAAACTGACCTCAGTGACTGCGAGGCTGAGGTTTTACACAGAGCACCAGTACGTTATTGTAAAAAAAGGCTGTAAAAGATATAAAATGAGATGTGGCAGACCTGGCTTGACGAATCTTGTTTAGAGTCACTTTCTGATGTTTTTTTTTTTTTTTTAAACCTGGCTAATGGTCTAAAGGTGACCACATCTAGTCTGAAGTAGTAGCACCACATGAGTTGCAATGTTTTTCACCACCTTGAAGCACCATATTGTCACCTATTACAGTAGTACCTTTAATTACCATTGTGTATAGAAACTGTGAACAAAGAGGTATTTGTGATGTGGTGTTTTGGATTGGTTAAGACAGAGCTCCCCTGACATGGAAGAGAAAGACACCATTTTTCGTCTGTGAATTTTTTGTTGTTGTTGTTGTTTTTTGCTCTCGCCAAAGGCTCAGTTGCTCAGAGGAAAGGAAAGGCGAGCGTTCAAGCAGCCCGTTCAACCTGTAGCCCAACCTAGCCCGATTGCTGAAAAGTCCCTAACTCAGACTTTTCATAACTTATGATGGTGAAATGAATGATATACTTTATTTCCATTATTTGTCTCTCAATGCCTTGATAGGAGGCCCCATCTCAAGTATAGCTTGCACACATAAATCAATTCAAATTCTGGATAACACTGCTAAAAAGTAAAATGAATTACCAAAAACAAACAAACAAAAAAACAATTAAATAGAATTTTAAAAAAAGAGTCAAATATTAAAAAATGAAATACGGTGAAATACCTACTTTGATGTTTATGTTGTAAATAATATACAAGGCTCTTATTTCATACACCAGTTTGGGATTCTCGACTTCTCGCTGCGCTGACTTTCACATACAGGCGAAATACTCTTTGAGTGGTGCAAACAGGTGGCGGATGACCGGGACACTCCACGAGCGACCTAGAAGCCTCTGTCTCGCCAATCGACTCATGTTGGACACGTCTGTGTAGTGGACGGGAAAGCCAAATATCCTGAGGGACAAGAATTCAAAGAGGGAGAATGATTGGAATGAGGCTTCAGTTCTCAATTTATACAGCATTGCCATAGTGTATCAAGCTCTATGGAACTAGTAAAAGTTATTAGTTCTTCACAGAAAATGACATCCTATGCATTATGAACTTAAAAAATCCCCAAGCATGGACATTTATATGTTCCTGGGAGTCAATTAATAGACTGGATGATGACCGTCACCAGACATGTTAAATTCAATATTTATACCACAGCTCAGTTAAAGGCTCAAATTTGATTGGTTAGAAGGTGTGCGATATGCTATATAC